>CAJFCO010000096.1:778739-814582 GCA_904066015.1 Synergus gifuensis | reverse complement strand
TATTATTATTATTATTATTATTATTATTATTATTATTATTATTATTATTACAGAACCAGTTTTTTCATTTTCGGGTCAAATATTGTACAAAATATAGGTATTAGAATTTTATGTAGAAGATTTTTAACACTTAAGTTTTTAAATTATATAAAGTAATGTTTAAAATGAAAATATACTGCAATATTTATAATAATCTAGGAGAATAATTTTAATTTAGGTAAATATTTCTGCTGCAAAGTTAAGATGGCCGGACGACTGAAAATTCCGGAGAAATAAAATTCAGTATTTATTTTTTCGGTATTTTTTATTAAACTCAGAATTAATTTATAATTTATATAATTTAATTTAATTTCAATTTACAATTTTGTTAATTTTGAATATTCGAATCGAAAATATTGTAGATTTTAACATTAATAAGCTTACATATTAGGATTTTTAAAATTTGCAAAACTTTAAAACGAATTCGTTATTGTTACATAGTTTGTCTATATAAAATACTCACTTCTCCGAAAATAAAATAAATTAACTGTTTTAAGTTAAAAATCGGAACGAACTTTCGAAAGAAACAAATAATTTAATTTCAGAAAAAGTATATCGAAAACGTCAATAGTTTCGAAAGTGCTCCAAAATTTTTTATTTTATTTATATTCTGTTTATAAGTAATTGTATAAAAATAGTTATTTAATTTCCTAAGTAGTCTAAGTACTCACCGTAAGAATAAGAATAGGATCTTCTTTCACAACATTTGGATCTTTTGCTCCTGCAACCACTTTATCGTCTATAATTGCAGACATGGTTATCTTCTTATCAATCCCTTTTATTCATATTTAATCTTCCTTAGTAAACTTTCACGCACTGACAAGTTTCACGATTATTTTTAAATCTACTAATTGACATTTACAACTTTTTTGTTTGACAACAGCGTGTCACTGAAAAGGTTAGGAAATTCTGTCAAAAAAAAGTCGACTGCTAGATTTTCTTGCACAAGTTCACCACAAGCGACATGTGGGAAAATTTCGTATATACTGATAATTTTTTTCTACCTTACCAATTACAGGTATTGACATTAGTGATATTACCAAAGGCATTATATACATTTAATATCAACTTGTAATGAAATTTTTTATTCTATCACATAATATTTTATTCCGAGAAAAATGTATTAAAATATATGTGCCTAGTTTCTTGACCACACTGTGCACTTTTAGAACAAAAATTTAGGCAAATCCCCATTTTGAATCGTCCCGCCATTTACTCAGTCGATCTCCTTTCCACCGATCTTCAGAAAACCTCCGCGAAGTGCGCTGCTGCAGGCGGAGAGGCGAGAGCTCGCGCCCTTCTCTTTTCACGTCGCATTCGTGGCCGAGTTTTCCGTGAATGCTGCATTGGTTTGCGGTTCGCCATTTTATGTGTTTGGCTCTGACACGGAACGGTAACGGTGGTGTGTGGTGCTGCGGCGGAGTTGAAAGAGCTCTTGCCTCATTCTCTGCAAAATGCTGCCGAAATACTATTCGCCCGACATTAGCAAGTAACAAACGTCGGGTGGCTCAAGTGCAAGTGCCGCGGGTTTTTTTCTGGCGAAATGGTGTAGTGAATCTGTGATTGTGAGAGAGTGTGTTTTCCTCGACAGTGCCACAGCTCGAGCACACTACTTTGTATCTTGCTGTCATCGACTACCGTCTCCCCTGTCCTGCCAATTGGAGAAAATCCTCGCTCTTGGCACCTGCCACGAACGGCCTCCGGATTCCTCCTCACTCCCTCGTCTACAATGAGTTCGCGAAATATTCCCTCAGATAAGGTACGTCTCTCTCTTTCTCAGTGTCCACCGCACCCTTTTCTCCCCACCGATCATCCCGATTCCCGCCTCCTCCAATCTGAAACCTTCAAATCAAGCGAATTAAAAATTAAATCGTCGAAACTCATAGATTTCGGAGAAAAATAAAGAAATAAGGGGCGAAGGGAAATTAGACGTTCAGGGACGGCGAGAGGAAAAATTGACTCGGCTCGAATCGAGAGCAGAAAATTGGGTGAAAATGTCGGGGGATCGATGTGACGTCCGGAGAAACGTCAGAACTCAGACGTCAGATGCACGTTCGGAGGACGAGGTACTCGTTTTCTTTTTTTTTTTAAATTTATTTCTTTTCTTGAGGCGACACCTCCGACTAGAGGAAACGAACCTTGTTCCTCTGCACGTCTTCCATTCTTTCTTGACCTACTTCTGGACTCACATCTGCACCTCCCCTATGTGCGTTCCGTGAATAATCGAGCGACGAGGAAAGCTCCAATATATGTGTACTGAAAAAAATTCCTGGAGCAATTCAATTTCAGGAGATTATTGTTGTTAATGGAAGTAAGTTCGATGGAAAGTGTGGGACTTTGGGGATTTAAATATAGAGGAGTGGGGGTAATCTAAGAGTGTTTTTGAACTACTGTTGCGACCCTTGGTGAGAGATTAGGTCAGGAGACAAAGCAAACTTCTTGGATCTAGGATTTATGAACTAGGGAAGGATTATTCTCGATAATTTATTATATATATAAATATAAATGATTGTGGAGAAATGGTGATGCTGAAGTGATTTATTGTAAATCATGAAAGAAAATTTTTTTATATTATTTTTATCATATTATTATTATGTTTTATATTCAAGGGAATATGAAAAATTTATAAAAATTTAATCCAAAGGGACAATATCTTTTTGCTGAAAATTCGAAATCCCGAGCGGGAAAAAATACCGAAACAATAATTGAATTGCATGGTTTCTATAAATAGTAATTAATAAAGATATTTATAGTAGAAACCATAGAATTCATCAGAATATTAAATATCATGGGTAGGTAACCCATCCATGTTTTACATAATATTATTTACCCAGGAAATATATTCTTGAATCGTAAAATAGAAAAACATACGGCTTCACAAATATGTTTCATGAAATAAAAAAGAAAGTTTCCCAGGAACGAAAGCAGTTATAATTACACACACTTTCAACTAATATGCTTGGTACATAATTGAAATTGCAGTTCATATCTTGTATGTATAAATCGTATGGGTATAATTACGTTAAATTCATTCCAGTTTTATATTTTAAATAAACCTTATCTTTCGATGAGCGAATAATGGATTACATAATTAAAACAGCTTTTTATTCTGTAAACAATGAATCTCTAGATTAGAAATATTTCATTCGACTTTTTTAATTAAGAGGTCCATTTCGTTGGGAACCTTCTCGGCTGCGAGGAGGTTAGTTTCATTACCATTAATTGCGCAAATTAAAATTCATGGCAAACCCGAGACACTCTTACATACGTTTTACGTTTCCTGTGTGGATTATTGGCTTGTTCTGTCTCTTCGAATCTCCAATAAAATCTAGACTTTTCCGATCCGGGAAGATTGGATGTAAATTTCTTGTGGAATTTAATCTGGTCCCAAATGGACCTAAGCGAAAGGAGAAAAGAAATCGAAGTAAGATTTCACTCTTGTTTTATAGGTACATATATATATATATATACATATAAATTTTCGCTTTCTTTTGATCAGATACAATACGTGAAAATATGTAAATTTTTGGTTAAAAAGTAAAAGAATTCAAATTGAAGAGAGTAATTGAACAATTCGACATTGAAAACTTTCAAACTGAATTATACACCGATTCTGATAAGCAAAACTAATTTCGCAGATACTGAATACATACTTTTTTTTTACTAATACTGAGTAATTTTTTAATCTATTAATGAGAGATAAACATACAACACCAGACAAAAATCGGGAAAAACATTTTTAATCCGAGAAATCTGGGAACTTGAAAAGAAAAGTTCGCTCTTGACATTTTAGATTAAAATAAATCTCACAAAATACATATAGAAAGATGGAAAAAGTAACGAGAAACATAAATAATGGTATACCAAAGAAGCATGAATGTAGATAGACCCGACTAGACCCTTTCAAATTGTGTGTACCACGGTTGGCGTCAACAAGAAAGAGCGCGACAAAGAGCGGAAATCATAAAAGGCTGGGTTTGGTCTGACGGGTCACAATGAAAACAGTTCACAATTGACTCGAAAGAGGAATTTCGTTGCAATCCGTCGGAACATGAAGACGAAGAATACATATTGAGAAAATCTCGAAAAATCAACACCAGAACAGAAATTGACCCATTTAGCCCTATTTAAAATGAGGTTCCGACGAGGTTCTGCTCGAGATTTTTATTTTAAATAAAAATATCGGTAATCATTAACGACAGTTGTGGTGAAATTTGAATATATGTATTGGCCTTTCAGTGTAATGTTAAATTTTTAAATATATATTAAATATAAATTAAATAAATATATTTATATATTTATTTTAAAATATATAAAAATATATGTAATATATAAGTAATATATTATTACTTTTAAATATATCTAAATTAATAAACAACCGTCCATTGCCCGGAACGAGCACCGCGGCAGACAAAAATCAGCAATAAACGCTCCCTCTCACTATCTCTCTCACCCCCTCCACTCCCCATCACTCCCTCTCTTTCCATATCATACACCTCAAGCCCCCTCTCACATACACCCTCTAGCCCCCTTCATCATACTCCATCCACTCGCACTCCCCATATCGCCTCCTCGTCGCCCCTCACCCCCTTACACACCCCCTCGTACTCCCCGCCCCACACTCCTCTCTCTCGCTCTCCCCATATCATCCCCATCGTCGCTCCCTCACACTCCTCAACCCCCTCTCCCATTCAGCAACTTCTTCGATTGGCAGTATCAAAACATAGTGTATGATGCATGTGCGAACCCAAGAGATTATTACGAGTGTGATTGAAGCATTTGCCTACGGCTCATGCTGTACACTTCACACTCGTAATAATCACCTGTGTTACGTACTTGTATCATAAATAACTATTATTCACTTATTTATTTTAATTCTTTAGAATTTTATGATAGAAATTTAGATTCATTTTGAGCAAATTTTTTTTTTATTTATTTAAAAAAGTCGTATACGCTATAACCAAAAAGTAAAAAAGGAGAATTTATTGATTATCATATTAATTATTGATTATTACTTATTAAATATTGTTATAGAAATAATATAAAATGTGAAAGTTATAAAATTAGTTTGTTATACTTATACGTTAATTTATTGTTTATTAATTACTTGAGAAAGCAATTTGATTTAGCGTATTCAACAGTGTTCGACAACTGTGAAATATGCTAATTCAAATTTTGTTCTCAAGTAATTAATAAACATTAAATTAATGTGTAAGTATGTATACAATAAATTAATTTTATAACTTTCATATTTTATATCATTTCTACAATAATATGTAATAATTAATTATCGATAATTAATATAATTATAACTTTATTATTATTATGTATTATTAACTTTATTATTATTATGTAATAATTGATATAATATAATAATTAATAAATTCTTTTTTACTTTTTAGTTTCAGAGTATTTGACTTTTTTTATTTAAAAATTTGTTTTATTTTATTTTTTTTTACTTTTAGTGAAATATTTTTTATTACTAATAATTTTTTTTATTAATACTAATTTATTGAATTTATTTATAAATAGATTTATTTACAAATTATATAATTGATTCCTTAATCTAATTATTTAATTAATGTAATTCTTCAATTTAATTAATTAATTCTTTTTTTAATTCCTTTTTTCCCGTCCCTTTTTTCATATTCGACCTATCAAAATTTCTACATAGGAAGCCTAAAAAAAGTAATGATAAAAGCGCATATTTTCCTCGTAAAAGTAAAATTACTGTAGCAAGGGTTAAGGCGACAGACCGTGTGAAATTTCTCTTGACAGTGCTGGTGTCGTCCAGCAGATTATGTGGCTGATAAACTCTAATTAAGTTTAACGCAAGAGGCGCAAGAAGAAAAAAAAAGTACGCTTCCTCTTTACAGTAAATTTCAAGAGAAAATTTGTTTAAGATCAAATTTAGACTGACTGCAACTGCGAATTGCTTCGTAGCGGAATTTGATTAAATTTTTGTATTTTTCAATAGAGATTTTTTATTTTCGTTTAGTTATTATAACTGTCATCACATAATTATTATTTCCCTGTTTTTGTTAGAAAATTAATTATTAATTATTTTCAATTTTAATTATATTTTCATTAAAACAGTTTAAATTTAAAACATTGATTTGTGAAACCAAAATTATATACATATAATATAAATATTAATTTTAATAATATTAATATTATCCATAAATTTAAATAATTTTTTTCTTTTTTTTTTCATTTAATTTCTCATGCAAACGAAACGATGACAATAAAATACAGTAATACACGTTAAAGAACTCAACACACGCCCACTATCGCAAACAATACACGCTGCACTGGTTACTAATCGCCTTTAGTTGATGTTGTAACTCTTGTAACTTCTCGCAAATTATTTAAACCTGCTGGGAAAAAGAAACTTTGCTTCACACTCGTGTCTTTTTTTTATTATATTTTACGTTTTCTCCCTCGAAAAAGTTCTCTAATTTAATCAGAATTGTCTTAGTCCCCTTCCTTAATATCAAAAAGGGAAATCGGGATATTTTTACTTAATTTGCAAAAATGAAGTTGAATAAACTGTAATATATGCATAAATTAGCTAAACTGTTCATTTAAGGGCATGTGATACTTTACCATAAGAGCAAATTAGTTATACCAATTATACATTCATAATAATAAATATTTTTAGTAAATAAGAGTCAATAAACCTTCCTCTCATGTAGACGAAGGTTTATTGACTCTTATTAGCTAAAAATATTTATTATTGTGAATGTATAATTAGTATAACTAATTTGCTCTTGGTAAAGTATCACATGCCCTTAATTAAATTTTATTCTGCTATTTTTCTTCTATATGTATTGTCGTGAACAATATTTTCTATTTTCTTTTTTTTTTGACTTATATCACAATTTTTAAACCATTAATGACGCCGTTATTGTCGCCAATAAACAACTTTATTCGGCTCTCGCTTTTGCGTAAATTAATAAAAAATTTATCATGTTTTTATTACTTATTAATGACGATTCTATATTTAAGGATGTCGTTCTTAATGTATAGTGTCTGCAATTTTTTGTTTGAATTAATTAACTTTATTTAGAGCTAGCTCTTTCAATTTAAAAAATGTTGAAAGATGGAGATTACTAATACATAGAGTTTTTACCAGATGCATTAAGCTAGCACCTCCACAATCGAATTTATTTATTTCCGATTTCTCATAATTTTGAGCTTTTTTGGGTACCGTAAAAAGTATAAAAATCTCTTGAAGTCGCTTAGAATTCCTTGAAGAACTTCAAAATCCCCTAAAATTACTTAAACTTCGTAAAAAAAATCTCTTAAAATTCCACGAAAACAATTGCACCCAGAAAAAAGTTTCTTTGAATCAAATAAACAAATTCTTTGACTCTATATGGAGCCAAAGTTTATTGATGTTTATTTGATTCGAAGAAACTTTTTTCTGGTTGTAAAACCCATTAGAATGCTTAAAAATTAAATACATAAAAGTTTCAATTTGGAAAAACAGAAATGATACTTTATTATTTATTATTATTATTATTCTGTCTCGTGTGATCGGAGAAGCCTCTCGAGTTTTATTTGGATTCTCAAAACCGTTTCATTGTCATCGTTACGACACCAATGTTGACCTCTTTGTGCCTTTTGTATTTGGATTCATGTCGTACAAACGCGTGCACGGCAAAGAGAAAGTGCATGTTGTGCTTGCTCGAGCTATTCTTGTGAAATTCTGATTCACGTTCAAAGCTCGTCCCGATCTCCTTATGACCAAACTACCGGGTGTTGTACTTGACAAAAAAAAAAAAAAAGAAACAAGAGAAAAAAAGAGGAAAAACACGTTTGATCTGCCTATACAAAAATAATCAATTTCTAAAACTAAGCGGGACGTTGCGGAAGAAAGATTAGCACGGATGAATAACTAGACAAAAGCAGAACATTGATTTCCGTTCTAAACACACTTCCGGTTCAACGAGACGAACATAGTGACTAATTCTCTATATATGGAGGGGGCTGGCTCATTTGAATCTCTTTTACTTTTTTAAATTTTAAATTAAATAAAATATGCCAAGGTACGTTTATCTGGTCCTAAATTTTTATCAGAGTAAAATAAAAAAATAAAAATAATTTTTTCTTAGAAATGTAAATATTTAGAACAATATAAACGTTCCTTTGTACTTTAACTTTAATTATAAAAATTTGAAAATATTTCGTTCACTTGACCTTTCAAAACTTATGGTACATAAAATTCATGCTTTTTTATATTTTATTTTTTATTAAATCTCTAAAATCTATTAAATTGGCTCATAAGATGAATGCTCACAAGCTCGTACTTATAACGCTTCTACAACAGGTCATGTGATTATCTAAAGCTGTAGAGGGATAAACTCGCCATTACATAAAACGTAAATCTTCGCTAACAACTTTGAGAATTTATCAAGGTTGTAGTTAAAGTTCCTAAATCATCAAATTCTCCATTAATTTCAGTAAAGCTTCATTATATCTTTGTTTAATCTCAAAAAACCAAAAAGTCTAATAAAACTTGTAATGTGGTGATTTTTACCCCATTAATAATCCTCTTCCCAGATCGATTTTCTAAACGGGAATCAATTAAAAACAGCCAGCAGCAACTCAAATAGTTATAAGTGTATGAGAGATAGTATGAACGTGTGAGAGTTGTATGGGATTAATATTAGAAACTCGCGTCGAATATCTGCAAGATGTAAAATTTTTCAACTCTAACGCATCCAATTTGAAAGCCTGGAAATTTAGCCTTTAAAATAAAATTGTTATTATATTTTTTCAATAAATCACTATATGTTCTTTTCAACTGCAATGACCTTAAATACAAGCGATAGAACATCGCTCAGCTATTAATGATGCACGCAGATTTAATTTAAATATTTAGCCAACGAATTTCGTGCGTCCTTCGCAGCTGATCGCGAGTAAATATTTCACGTCTCTAATTAGTAACTGTGCAGTACACTGCACACGACATTGGTGCGTTTACCGCACACAGTAACAACTTATCCTGATTTACCGACGTTGAAACAACAGAGGCAAGAGTCTCTATCAATATTTAGCGGCGTATACAAATATCACGTGCCCGCATGATTGCACCAATCTTTGATTGCACTTTTTATTATTTCTCTGTGATTTTTCTGGGGAAGAATCTGCACATGCGCGGAAAACTTTGTTGCATTATTTCCGTGCTTCATTACCAGAGGTGGTACCGACAGCGGCAAAAAAAATGAATGACTTAATCAAACCATTCCAAGTACATCTCGCGGAAAGCACCGCTGATAATTTGCGCAATTAATGGGAAATTAATCATAACATTATCATATATAATATTTTTTAAAGTTATAAAACCACGATTCTTGTATAGTTTGATCACCAAGTTTAACCTCGAGTTTAGCCTTAGATTGGTAAACACACTTCTTTTTCTTTGTAGTAGAAAAATTTTAAGACAATGCATTTTATTCGCTTTTTAATGAAGAAAACAATGGTAGTAATAATCCTATTCTTATTGGTTAATAATTGGTCGTTACAGTTGACATGGTAAAGTGAGTGGAAGATATATCACTTAAAAAAAAACCAGAATCAAACATCAATACATCTGTAAAAGTAGTTAATTTTGAAAATAATCTAACAGATGTAATTATTTATTTTATAAAATATAAGGAAACTTTTTTTATAAATATATATTATTTTCTGAAAATTTGTGAAGTTTTTAAAATTCATATAATGTAACTATTATTACATTATAAAATTTTAAAAAATTCTTAATTACATCTGTTAGGAAAGGAGAAATAAAATATCATAAATTATAACATAAAAATAAATGCGCGCACGGAGCGCGCGTTCGATCTTGTATTCTTGAAAGAATAACAGCAAATTTGATTACTTAAATTCAGATCTATTATAGAAAGAACCCAAAATGATTTAAAGTGTTCAAAAATAAGGAAATAATACTTGAACGTGTTCATTATTCTATAGCGGAGACATTACACAGGATGATCCTAGCTGTGCTCCTCACAAGCTGGACAATGACACCGTTTACAATAAGTTTTTATTATGTACTGTCCTGTCCGCAATTCGAGGACACAGAACACTCCGCTCCAGTTTTTTGGTCATTGGAGCACTCCTTAGTGTTTAAAACACCTAACTAAACTGTTTTAACAAAACAACTGTAATTCACTTACTAAAACAGTCCTTGAACTTAAATGGGTAACTGGGGTATTGTTTTACCTCATTCGATATTCATTGCTGCACAAATATTACTAGAAATACTAATACACTCGCTCACTGACTGAAATCGACAGCCATATAGTTGAAGTGAATTATATATATATACACCGTGTCCCATTTTAATCTATCATCCCAAATCCCATCACGGGACACCGTGTATATATATGATTAATAGGGTCCCACACACCAAATCGATGATTTGGGACCACCAATCGCACCAATCGTTCTTTAAACTTTGATTGGAGTAACATATTACCCCTGTTAATTGATCCAGCTCGAAGGACCAAAATTTTTATTGATGCAATTGAAAGGAATTTTTTTATGTATAATTAAAAGGAAAGAATCTCTTTTTTTTTGAATAAATGAAATGCTTCCGTTAATATATACAATTTACAGGGTGTTCTATAGGAAGTGACAAAAGTAAAATTGAAATAACTTAAATACTATTACACTGAAAGAAATTTAATATCAATACTTGCTATTTCAATATTCATAATTGATAAAGACGATTACGATTTAGGGAAATCGTGTAAATATGCAAATTATTGTTAGCATACTCACGAAACTTTAAAATTCTTGAAAACCAGAATTGGTATATTCAATAGCAAAGATTGATATTTTATGTATTACGAACGTAGAATGATAAAATTTGATAATGATATTATCCAATAATATAAAAGAATTTACAGAAATTACCAGCTTGAGTTACATATGTTAATAGAAATATTCTACAAACTAATATAGACGTTAACAAAAATTGTAAGCTTCAATTGAGGAAATTGTAAGTCTCGATATTAAAAAAACCGAATAGCTCCGATAATCTCCCGAGGTCAGCCGAATTCGCCGACCGTAGCGCTCGCGATGTGAATCGAAGTTTCGGAGAACTTTTTGTTTCCTGATAACCACCAAAGTAAGTACCATGCCGTTTCTCACAAGTGCAAACATTTTCACCAATTAGTATATAAGGAATCTTCAAACCTCTTCTATAAGCGTAATTTACTTGCGATTTGCGATGCGTGTGTTTTATATTTATGTGTGCGTAATATGTATATAAGTTAAGGTTGAAGTTAGTATAAGTGTTACACCTCTGCGAATGTATGTTATAATGTGTGCATTTATGTCTGTTATAATCTTATAATTGTGCAGTGTGAATTGACGGAGATTCACGACGGGTTACGAATTTATTCTTTCTCTTTTCGTGTTTTCGTCTATTCTTTTCGCATGACTCATAATTTTTAGTATAGTCTTTAGCAAATTTTAGAATCCTTTATATTACTTTCTGATATAAATACCCGATTTCCCTAAATCGTAAAAGATTATACTAAATTGTAATATCGATTTTAACGTATTATGTTACAAAATTTCTTTCAGTGTAGAGGTGAAAAATTTTCTTTTTGGGATATAAAGATTTAGTTCCAACAAATTGCAGGGAAAAACTGCTATGGTTGTGACAACCACAGAAATAGTAAAGTATGGTACGATTACAATTTGTGGTTGCCACATCCACAACTATTACATGGCAACAACCACAGCTATGTGGCAATTATTAAATATTTGCTACAACCATTTCATAGTTGCCACAACCACATATGGTTCTGTTAATGAAAATCTTGGTTGTGGAAATCTCAAATTAGTAGTTGTACCATATTTTAATTATTTATGTGGTTGTCACAACCATAGAGTTTTTTCCGTGTGTTCAAACATATGATTGAATACTTGAAAATTATTATTAAAACATATAAATTAATTTTTACAACGTTATAGTTGCCATTTGGACGTTTCTGTGTCACTCAGTTGTTTATTCATGTTAAAAGCGCTGTTCTATTTTTGAATCAAACTGTTTTCCAATTGAATTCAGAACTGCAGTCAACGCAATTAGGTCAATAATTTAGGACTATATGTAACTTTTGCTTACTTTGATAAAATTCAAGGTAATGAAATTTGCCTGAATCTGAAAAGTGGAGCGTGAAATTGAAAAATAATGAGGTCGCCTAAATCATGATGCAGTAAGAAAAGCCACATGGTTTCAAAAAGCGTAATAATAAATTGCAATGAAAATGAATATTTATTAATCTTTCAATCTGAATTAGTAAGAGTTTCACGAATTAGTTACAAACAAAAAACTGTTTTTGGACAACAATATGTTTGACTACTATACAACACAGCTAACAAAGTTTTGTGTTTTCTTAACTAAATCTTTTGTTATAACCAATAAAATTTTAATTGTTTCAACCAAAACGTTTAAAAGCTTTGGTTGGCTCAGCAAAAGTTTTGGTTGGGATAAAAAGAAAAATTTTATTGCTGTGCAGCAACTAAACACTTTGTTGTCCCCACCAAACAATTTTTTCAGTATGAAGTATTTAGTTTTTTATATATTTATTTTTATATATTTTTATATATTTTATTTATTTTTATATATTTTTCAGTATTAGTGTAGTTAAAAAACTCCAGTTGTTGAAAATTCTGTTTAGTTATCAAATCATTCGCCTATTTTTCACGGCACTTTGATTTTCTGTACTGTTAGACGTGATTCTCTCATTCTGGGACTTGTGCCGTTTTTTAACGGTAGTGCGACTTTATACGCTTGCGAATTATGGCGGTTATTTCAGATAACACGCGATGTAAACCCAAGTGAAATAAAGAGAGTGGAAGGGGGCATTTATTCTGCTGACACGTCGTGATTTGAACATCTTGGTAAGATTCCTCCAGTAAAGTTATTGACGATGTTACGGTATAGTTCTCCCCCTTCTCGCTCTATTCTTACATAAGAAAAAACAGGATCTTGTGTAATAAAAAACAGGATCTAACGAACGGTCTGGCACACTCGAGTACTTATAATCTGAAGACAGAGGAACGCTCGTTGTTATTCCTCAGATTTTAGTTTAAATTAATTGATAACAATGAATTGTTAATCCTGTCTTTCTAGAAATTTGATATTCATGCTAATTATGTTCTTTTTGTCATTATGTATAGCTTTTATTGTTTATTTAACGGTTTTTGGAATATTTCCAAGGATTTCCTAGGATTATAAACAATATACAGGTATTTTATGAAATTTTAAGGGTTTCTAAAGATTTCAAGGGACTTTCGAAGATTTTAAGGAAATTTGTAGATATAGCCGCGAAATTTTATTAAGGGATTTCCAAAAAATTTTCGTAATTTTTAAAAGATTTTTTCGAATTTTTAAAGCTTTTATAGAATGACAAATAATTTTTGTGTCAAACACATTTTAAATGCGTTGAATCAGAAAAACAACATATTTTTATGAAAACATGAAAAATAAATTTCTAATTGTTTATTTAAATGTTTATAGCAATTCATGATTAAATTCGGAATCATTTTTTCTTCTTGAAATAGAATTGTATGTGCACTCATCCAAATCGAATGCGGACGACAGACGTGTATTATGGTATGTAATCGCAAAATTAGCGACAGCCACATAATACCGTAGATTATTATACAAATGTAAATTCCAGCGCGGGTCATTGGAAGCTCAACGAAGCTGAAATACTGTTTCCTCAAAATGGATATCCGTCTACAATAATCCCGGAATCATGCTCGAATTCCCGATCATAGATTTCGCATTATTTTCGAAAAATTATCAAATCTCATGTTGTTTTTATGGAAAGTTCAGAGAGCTTTATCAAATTCACGTATAAAGTTTTAAATAGAGTATAAACTAAAACTAATCTCTTTCAATCTGAATAAATTCGATACTACACTGAAAAAACGAGTTGGTTGGGACAACAAGCCTTTTATTAGTAGAGATGGTATTAGTTGTGATAACTACTTGGTTGGTAAAAATGACTAAAAAGATGCCATTGTTTGTGTTTCCACGTAATATATATTGGTAAAGTTAGTAATGGTAAGCATAAGAAATAAAGCAGTCACATTTACCACCAATATATTTTTCAAGAAATAAAAGTAGTAACAGTTACTACTTTTATTCTTTCGCGCAATTGGCAGAACTGAGAACTCAGAAGTGTTGCCAACATTTTCCTAAATATCGCGTAGCATCATATGTTCACGTTCGTCGCCATTTTCTTTTATAGTTTTTCAAGGTGTAAGATGCCAGTATCCGTAGACGTATAGTGCTTGGATCGTTTATTTGGATAATTTCGAAAAATGGATATCAAGGCTTTACTACAAATTTGGGGATTCATTTGCCATACTGTTGGCAATATTTACGCAAAATAAAATCTACAATTTTTACTATATTAAAGGTACTTCTATCAATATATTTAAATTATTAGTTTTTACTATAACATCCCAATGAACAAAGGACACTCTCGTCACATGTGTCCACTGGGATTTTAGTTTAAAACTACGAATTTAAATATATTAAGAAATAATACCTTTAATAGTAATAAGAACATTAATTTTAACAATGTAGATTGCTAGTTTCAATTGTAAGGATTACTAATTTAAATAGTGAAAACTACTAATTTTAACAGTAAGGACAACTATTTTAAGTGGTAAAAGTAGCCAATTTAATTGTAAGAACTACTAATTTAATAGTAAGTACTACTTTAAGTAGGTAGCGCAACAATCTGAAGATGGTTTTCAACCATCTGAAGTTGTCACAACAACAAAAAAAGTAGTAAGGACAACTACTACCATCTTTACAAATGAAAGTAGTAGCCCTAACCATTGAAATAGCAGCGTCATATATTACAAACTAAAATAGTTGGCCCTACTACTTTAATAGTTGTCCCAACCAATTCGTTTTTTCAGTGTATACTAGATTATAATTTCTTACTAATTCAAATAGTGCTAAGTCGTTTACTGTGAATTAGTAAAAGGTCCCTCTTAAAACCCTCTGGAAATCTCTTAAAATTACTACAAACCCTTTAAAATTCCTTAAAATTCATCGAAAAATTTGAAGTCCATAAAATCTTTTAAAAATCATAAAAATCCTCTAAAATTCCATAACAAACTTTAAAATTGGATAAAGTCTGTTAAAATCTCGCAAAGAATAACTGACATTTCTTTATAATCCTTCAAAATCCTTGAAAATCTAAAATCATTCCAAATCTTCCCAATAATGACAAAAATAACATATTTATTTATACAAAATGTTTAACATTATCGATGTTCGAAGAAAAATTCATTTTGAACAACTCAATTAGTAAGTAAAACCAGAGTAAAACTACTAAGCAGATTAGTATGTTGTTCTCACTAATTCACTTTCGTAATAGGTGACTCACTATTTCCTTTAGAAGAAATTAGAAAAAATTACTAATTCAGTAGTCAAATATAAGGTTATTAATTCAATTAGTCAAATTGATTGACTATTTCTGCTAATTCAGATTGAGAGAGTTATAGGCTTACGATCTTGCTTTGAAACAAAAAATGGGCTTATGTTTAGTTTTAAGTTTAAGAACGAGCTGAAATCAAGAATAACAAAATTTTTTTTTGTTTTGACATAATTTGATGCTCTCAGAAGCATTAGCGTTAGAAAGTGAAATATAGAGTGCATCTAGGGTTTATTTCATAATATGGTATCAGTGCGCCGCAGAGTCTATTTGTCAGCAATTATAATCACAACTGTTTCCTCTCATCCGCATTCGCTTCCACGTTTTCTTAAAAAGATTTAGTGCACCGAGTAGCTCATACAAGTTGAGGTCTATGGCATCATAAATATTCTTAATAAAGTTCGGTTTGATGTCATGAAAGAAAAGAAACGGAGTTAGTGGGCCACGCAACCCGAGCTGTTTTAATATTCACGCGACGTACGGTGCACCTGTACCCGGTACCTGCATAGTGTACAATATATGTATACAGGGACGTAATTCCAGTAGCAAAATGGGAGGGGAAAACATCGTCATAGTCGTTTAAGAGGCGCTGTTAAAACCTCATTACAATTTCAAACACAGGTCTTAAATCCTGCATAAATAAAAGCGATTAAATTTCATCAAACATTATTTTGAATACGAAATTAATGTTGCATTACACGGGCACTTCTGCAAAGAAAAGAGTTATTATTGCAGTGAAACAATTTCAGATTAGAGATTTTTAGTAATGCTTGTGTCGAGACAAAAAATACTTATGATCAATCGACTTTATTGATCATTCTTGATCTTTATTTGAAAGAAAATAATTACACTCATCTCGCGATCGAGAGCACTCCGATCGAGAGCACTTTTTACGCTTGACTGATTCTACGTCCCCCCCAAGCGCCGTGGTGACGTCAGAGTGCTCGCTCGAGCTATTTTGTGTAAATTCATCCGAAATATTAAAAAAGAAACAATTGAAAAGCACATGAAATCACTCGCAATCTTTCCAAACTCGAAAAATCTTTTAAATCCCACAAAATATCGTTAAATCCTTTAAACTACGAGACCGATCTCGCGCTTCAGCGCCCGTTTTTCGTATTTGAAATATTTTGAGGTTAGTACGCGTACGTCATTAGGCTTACTGCTCATTTCATGCGTAACCAGTGGTCACGCTGACGTCAGCAGTTAAGGTGACGCTATGAAGTTAGATGAAATACATGTTCTTTTTATAATAGGACCATTTGAAGAGAAATAATTAATTACATATAATCTCCCAATAGCGTAGGATGCGAGGTCCCCAAAATGTGTAAATTTATCCGGAATTCCTAAAAAAAAATTTTAAACACATTAAGTCGCTCTCAATCTTTATAATCTCGAAAAATCCCTCAAATACCTCAATAACCCATGAAATACCTTGAAATGATTAAAAAAATCTGTGAAATCCTTTAAATACTTAATTTAAATAATCTGGCATTGTTCATATATTTTTACCCTTTTTTTGTAATAATTGAATATTATTAATTTTGATGCAATGTTTCCAGTGTATAATGTTGCTAGTTTGTAATATTTTTAAATCTCAAAAATTATGAAGTCTGTTGTAAAGCAAAATTTAATTACATGCAGATTCCACTCTTTTCTAGTACATAATTAAAAATTAAATAAAAATGATCTAGTTTACAACTTGCACAGTAGGGGAGTCTTCAATTATCCGACTTAAAATACTTGTTCCGAAATGTATTTAACAGAATTTATGTTGCCTGAATTTAATTTTATACTAATCCGTACAGCCGGAGGAAAGTTGTGGAACTTGGCAAAGTTGTAATTCAGTTATTCAGTGCTCGCTGCTGAGTTCTCAAACCACAAATTCAAAATGCTGGATTAAGAAGGTAAAGGCAGAGGTTGTCACTTGCAGAAAGAGGTTTTTTATCAGTGCCGGATTTAGGTTTTGATCGAACCGGGGCAAACACTTGACATTCGCGCCCTTTCCCTTCAGAATTTGAGATTATGTAATGACTTAAAAAAACTGACTTTTTTTTAGACATGTGAATTTTGCGCCCCCTGAAATTTCCGCCCGGAGAAGGCGCCCCGGTTTGCCCCCCCCCGGGATCCAGGGCTGTTTTTCATATTAAGTTAGATTCAAAGTTGGAAGCCTACACGGAGAAAATTTGTTCGTTAAACTTTACTGAACTGTTGAAGAAACTGGGGATATAAGGACAAATTCGATAATGTTTCACTTACAGTTCAGTAAAGTTAAATTAATGAAAACTTACTGCTTAGAACGTGAAATTTTAATAAATGTGAAGGAGTATCTACCGAACTTAACTGTAATTAATACTGTACATGGTTGCTGAAATTTTAATGCACACATTTGTAAAATATAATGAACACAAGATAGAGAGTACCGAACAGTTCAGTAAACCGCGATTGAGAATGAAACAGAGAATTAAAGTGGATTTACATGACGCGAATGAATGTTTGACGCACGATGTATGAAACTTTACTGAGCAGTTCAGTAAAACGTAAACTCTTGTGGAGTAAAAAAAAGGAATTTATTTCGAGCCATCCAAAATAAATGTATTCTATACTCCACAGGAGCTTACGTTTTACCGAACTGTTGGTTAAAATAGTTACAGGAATCACTCACAGTCTCACACAATTTAGTCGCAACCAATCATAAACCAGTTTCGTCGTGAATACATGTAAACCTATAACTATACGCATATAAAACCTAACACTTATATAATACGCAAACGCACGCCTATCGCTGAGAACTAAGATTTGGAACTCTCTTATATACTAACTGGACGAATATGTTAGCGCTTGTGAGAAAGATACAGGGCCAAACAATTAATTTTTTAATGTTCCACAATATTATAATAACAAAGTGCTGTAAGTAAAATTTTTGGATGCCCTAAAATCATATTTATAAATTTATTATTATCAATATAAGTAAATTAGCATAATAATGGCATTATGAATACCCTAATTAATGAAAGTAAATATTAATAAACACTTAAATGGTGGAATATTATTGTTTATTATTATATTCTAAAAAATGTATAAAGCTGAACTTGAAATATATCTAAAATTCGTAATAATAAGTATATAACGATTAAGCGTACCATTTTAATACTAAAGATTTTATTTTATAATAACTCATACTTTTTGAATTACTAAAAACTCTTTGTACAACTTTATGACTTCGTTTATAATCCATAATTTTGTTTTATTTGAACAAAAACATAATTGTAATTTAAACTGTTTTCTTAACTTCACAAATTGAAATGGTCAATTGGACCATGAAAAATTGTAAGAATTGTAAAAATTTCAATTTATACTACAATTATCAGTATTTTATTATAAAGTTTATATTTTAGACATTGAGAAAGATTTTAAATTAAAATCTTTGATGTTAATTTCATTTATTCATTTCGGTTTGTTAAGATATGACTACTATAGATATAATATTGTATGTTACAGTGAAATGTTTGTTAGTCTGGACACATTTTACAATTTTATTTTTAAAATTTATAAGATCTTACATGAGAAAGTATTCAATATATGTGTATTAAATTCAATATTTTATTATAACTAAAATTTGTTGAAATGGCCAGGGTGCGTAATACATGCATTAGACCCTGCATTACTAGAGGAGTGGTGGAAGATGCTGCCCGACGTTCGGTTTACCGAACTGTTCAGTAGATTTTAAAGAGCGCGAAAGGAGAAGCTTCATTATAGTTTTATAAAGTTTCATATAAGGAATATAAACTTTCTTTTGCATATGATATAAAACTTTACTGAACTTTCGAGTAATTTTTCAATTCCTGAATAAGAATGATTCATTAACGTTAGTCATTTTTTAACTAATCTTAAGGGAATAATTCACGTAAATCTTTTAAAGTTTGCTACGCTCTTCATATAAGAATTTTACTGTACAGTATTAAAGTTTACCGAACTGTCATGTATTTTATAACATTCAGTTTGTCACTCATTATTAAAAAAATGTGAAACATTATCGAATTTGTCCTTATATCCCCAGTTTGTTCAACAGTTCAGTAAAGTTTAACGAACAAATTTTCTCCGTGTAAGCGTGAATTTGCGAATCAGAATAATTCCTCGAAGCTTTTTTAATAAATTATTTTCAGTCTACAAGTTACTAGAAATTAACCGAGAGATAAATCCTTTGTTTGGTTATGAAAGCTTTTGACTCAGGTTGACAAGCTGTCAAAACGTGATGCCGTTTTGAAATGTCGAAAATTACTGTTAGCTTTAGAAATTTTCCCCTTTTATTTATTAAACAGGAAATTATGCTTGCCTTTGATATTTATTCTGAGTTTAGCATACATCCAAAAAAGTATTCTGAAACTATTTAATATTCGATTTAATAGATATTGATTGAGACTGGATTAGTCAAGAGCCAACATTTGTTTCGAGCTAACTGGAATTAATTGGATTACATTTTAACTCAAAATTACAATTTATTATTCCACTGGGGAAAAATTTAATGAATAAAATCATGACTAACAGAGACTCCCTCATCGTTTCGAATATTGCGGTCAATTTTATCGAGATGCTTATCGGGCTAGCGCTGAAGTACTAATTGAATCGTTAACTACATCCAACATAAATTAATTCAGCACTGATTAAAACTTCCACCTGTGAAAGGGTTTCGAAAGTTCGTCTATATGCTCATCCCAGTTCCAAAACTCGCAATTGTTATCGATTATTAAGCTCGCTGAGTAACTAGGGGAAGTTGGGGTAAAATGGCCTACCAGATAAAGTGGCCAATATTTAATCATTCATTGCATAAGTAAAAATACACATTGATTGATGATGCAAACGTATTTGTAAGCGTTACATGTGTAATGATATATCGCTTTCAAACTTTGGGATATGGGAAATGAGACACTAAATTGCGTTCTAAAATTTAATTTGAGTAGTAATTTTGAAAAAAAGCTAAGTCGGTAAGGTAGGGATCGAATTCTTTTTCATAATTATTCAAATTAAATTTTAGAATGCAATTTAGTGTCTCATTTCCCATATTCCAAAGTTTGAAAGCGATATATCATTTCGTTTGGCCGTGGTGACTTCGAAAAAAAAATTTTCACAAATCACGGGCACAGCATGCCCTTAAGAGGGAATGTAGATTCTCAGGATTTGAATTAAAAATAAGAAAAATAATAATTTAGAATAATTTAGTCGTGACTAACTTAGTAAGGAAAAATTTAATCAAAATTTCTCAACAATGCTAGTTTTTTGTCTTTTCTTTCTGATTTCAGGTAAGCCAATTAAGAAATTACCCGAAAACTTGATACATATACGGACTTCAGCTAATTATAAATTCTTATTGATAAAATTTTTAAGAAATATTACATTTTGTGCAGCATAAGTAAAAATAAAAAGCAAATTGCTAGTCGTCATTTAAATTATTTTTTGTAAAATAATAAATATTAGGGAATACAGAATTTGGAGAGAATATTTATGCACCTTGAGTTGCACAGTCACGCATCAAGTTTATGGTATAAAAAATAGCCCCTGATGACCAATACACGGGACAATGTTCTCTACCCAAGGGACTTGAACAAACTCAATATTACCCAAGGCCGTAAAACACAAACACCAAATAAATCCATTTTTTATTGATGGAATTTCAATCAATTTGCGATAAAAGTATTGCTCGAAACTTTTATACCTGAATACGAAATCTATTTCAAAGGCAGAAAATGTTTACAAAATAAATAAATAAATAAATTTCGTAAACTACTTTTGTCTTCCGTAAAATTACTTAAAAACCCATGAAATTTCGTGAGATTCTTTAATATTTTCTCAATCCAAATAAATTTCCTAAAATACTTCGAAATTGTTTAAAATTACTCAAAATTCCACAAAATATTGTTAAATCCATTAAAATACCCTTTAAAGAAATATAATTATTAATTTATAATCTCCCAATGGCGTAGGATGCAATGCCCCCTAAATGTTTAAATTTATCCGAAATCTTTAAAAAAAAATTTTTAATTTTTTTTAAAAATAAAATCTTCACATGAAATCTCTCGCAATCTTTTTAATCTCAAAAAATTTTTTTAATTGGGGCAATTTCCACTTGAGTTTTTTTATAATAGAGATATCAATTTCCTCTTTTCGAATAATTTTAAGAAAGGAGTATCAAATAGGATTAAGCCGAATGCTTTTGTCATTTATTTTTCTTTTCAATACGAGAATTTTAATTCCACGAACTGTTCAAAACAAAGGATTGAATTAGCACTTGAAGATTATCGGTTGTAAATTGCACAAGCCACATGATTCATTGAAGGTTGAATTAACGTAAGATAAGACTTTTCACAAAGCGAATGGCGGGTCAATGGACCCGGCACTCATTCGCAGTAAATTTCGCGTAACGATAAGGATAATAATTCTGAGGCATCAAGCTCTTGCGAAAGCAAAATATTCAATTGTTTTTTTTTCCTTCTTTGATTGATTGACAAATGTCGATTAATTACAAACGGAAGAAATAAAAACATGAGAAAAAGTTTTTGACAATCACAATGAAAACACTGTTTGGTGGGGACAACACAATATTTTGATATTGATATTTTTATGAGATTTCATTTAGAAATTTAAAAATTAATTTTTTAGAGATTTCAAAAATTTCAAGAGTTTCCTAGGAATTTTAAGAGACTTTCCAACAAATTTTAAAGGATTTCAAAGGTTGTCGAAGAATTGTAAGACAAAAATTTTGACACATAAACTTTAAGGATTAAGGAAAATTCGAATATATAGTATAAGAAAACGGAAAAATTAAAAAAAAAAAATAGAAAAGCGGGACATAAAAAAATGGAAAGACAGTATGTATCCGGCTTCCGGAATTGATTTCTTTTTTTTTCCTCAAGGTACTTCGCGGCCGGTTTCGAGAGGCTATAAATTCACTCTTACTTAACTGTTCGCTCGAAAGACTTTCCTCGTTAATGCCCCGAGCATGTTCCCTCCTTGCCCCCCCTTTTTTTTTCCTTTTCCTACCCTCAGATTTGAGAATCACGGACTACTTGGTTAGAAGAATTCCTTTGTTCCTAAAATCGATTTTTGATAAACGAGAGGTAATCTTTTCGCTTGGCGATAAAAAAAAGATCAACACAAACACCACTTTCGAGGAAGTTCCTTTTCTTCTTTTAAACTTCTTCGTTTCATTTTAACCTGGATGTGACGTAATAAATGGCGCTTAGGAGCGATGTAGACCATATTCAGGGATTTAAAGACGTGGTGCTGAATCGTGAAACGCAATGCGAGCTGTTATAGAGAAACAATGGCAATGGCGTCGAAATTAAAGAAAGGGTGGAAAAAATGGAAAGGCAGGGGAAGTTTAAATCCATAATTCCATTCTTTTCGAAGTATGTATGCGTGTGCTCGAAACTACGTAATTTTAGTCATCGGATCTGAAATTGCCAAGGGACCCTCAGGCACGTTACCCATTAACCTAACGAATTTTAAAGCCTGCCTGACCCTCGTTAGGCTGTGAAAAATGATTTTGGACAGAATACTTTCATCATTTCGCTTTTGAAATGATTAAGGGTTGGGGGGATTACGTTCTTAAATATTTTTTTTATTTATATATTTTTTATTATTTTTTATATGAATGTACAACATTTCAAGAATATTGTGTCAAAATTTATTAAAGTCGGTGACGGCTCTAACTCAAAATCTACTGCACCGATTTGTGAAAAAATGGGGGTTTTGTCCGAGAAATTCCCAAGGAATTTTAAGACGTTCCTAGGAATTTTAAGAGATTTCTTTAAGGCTTTCAAGAGGTTTCAACTAATTTTAGAGATTTTTACGAATTTTTTGTCAGGGAAAATTTGTCTGAAATTCAGGAAAATTGAAAAATTTAATGTTGTGGCCACCCTGAAAATGAAAGTCAATATCCGGACTACTTATTTTTCTTTTGTCCGAGATAACTATAAAGTGGATTGAAATCATAAATCGGAACAATTTACCAGATCGAGGTCACTTTGCAAAGGAAAATGGGTTCGTGGAGCACGAGTTCAAGGCAATTAGACCGGTATTATAAAAATAAGATCCCGAACGCATCAGCACTTTTATATCTTTAATACCTTAACTTCGTTTTTCAGTGTCACGTAAATGCTGCTATTATTTGGTCTCTGACCTACTAAGCTCTTCATAAAATTATTTAACCCCCCTAAAATCAATTAAGAAATAACTGACAAAATAAATAAAAAATACCGGAATTTAGACACATTAGAGGTTTGCAATAATTTATAAATGACTATTATAGTATTATAAAAGATTGTAAAAAAGATAAACCAAATTGATTAACCCATCTGCTGTAAGTTATGAGGGTAATTAATGTTTTAATGTCCGATTTAGTTAGGTACTTATAAATAAAAATGCACATAAAAGAAATTGTAAAAGTAGCACGCGGAGGGAATACCTAATCGATAAATTAATTTCTCCCATCGCGAGTGGACTAAAAGTTTACCAAGGTGGTCGATCATGCTGCGTCAACGATCGATTACGTTATTTTTACATAGCACACGTTCAATCTGGTCGATTAAATTATTAAAAATAACACATTCTCTTATACAAGTGAGAGAGTAGACCTTTTTCAGGAAATTGATGAAAATTTGCTTTTTGGTAAATTAAAAGTATCAGTCACTTTTTTTAAAGCCGCTTTTATTGATTGGTTTTTTTGAGGATGATAACTTTCGTGTAACTTTTGTGTACAATATAAAAAATCCTATTCTAATCTTGGTTTTAAAAAAGCAGTTTTATGGTAATATTTAAAATAAAAAATTAACTAATTTATTATGATTAATTAATAAATTAATTAATCGGTTTTTCAAATAATACTGTACAACTATAAGTGCGGTAAGTTTTTTTAGAAATCGAAACTACATACAGAAAATTGAAATCCACCTCGCTAATTTATTGAAATTACTTAAAACCTTTTTCTCCGTGTTGCACATGATATTTTCAGCCAAGAAAAATGGAGAAATAAAAAAAAAAAAAAACGAAAAACAACCTATCAACTAAAAAATTCAACTCCAACATTTCCTGATTAAGGATTTCCGGTTCACCTTGGTTATAGTGACCCTCGGAGCAACTATGCTAGGAACTTTAGACGTTTCTTTAAACGTGACGCGTGTAGGCACGGGAATAAAATAGACCACGTTCGACCTTTGTGGATGGGCCGATCAGTTTGCGGCACTCGAAAAAGTGCAAATCGAGCGAACGGACTTTATCGCGTCTGGCACCGGAAGTCGATTGCAATCTCGAGAAAGATATCCTTGACCCGTCGTAGTGTCTCACGACCAAGACGAATGGCTCGAAACTATTACTGTATTAGTGTACTCGACAGTCCATGTACTCAAAGGATAAACTGATAAATAGATGTGCTAATTTGTCCTCGGAGGTCGTATTAAGATTTCGGAGAACACACTCCGTGGCTCGCCGGTCGTTTAATCCGTTTCCGGCAAAACCCACGTGTGTTACGCCAAACTTTACGACAGTTCCGAGCTTTACGAACCCCGCTGATCGTAAATCAGAGAAACCCGCCCCTGATTCGATCGCTGACGATGTGGAAAAAGTTGAACAATCCTCTTATTGCTGTTGGACTCCAGTTGCGAGGAATACGGGATAATTCGTGTTTTCGTTAAATTTTTTCTTATAAATTATGTAGACATTAATTTTCTGAAGTATGATTTGATGAAAATAAGATAATACGAAGAAATTTTGGCATTGTAAAATGTGGTATTATAATATTCATTTTTATTAAAGTCAATAGGATAGCGAAGGTATACACAAGAAAAATAGTTTAATTTGAAGGTATATAATTATTAATATATGTATAATCCCCCAATAGCGTAGAATACGAAGTCCCCCCAATTTGTAAAATCCGAAATCTCTAAAAAAAATGTAAAAGCATATGAAATCGATCGCAATCTTTCTAATCTTGAAAAATCTGTCAAATTCCTTTCAAATTTCGTCAAAATCTCGATAAAGTCTCGGAAAATTATCTTATCTCGATAAAATTTCGGGAAAATTAAATCTCGTCTCGAAAGAATCTCGGAAAATTTAAGTATTGTCTCGAGAAAACAATATCTCGTCAATATCAACAATATCAGAAGCTGTTTTGTAAAATAGGTAAAACTAAAACAACTACATAGCTGTGAATTCGATCTCGGGTGTTCCATTTAACTACATATATTTATATTTTTTTGTGCTCATTTTTTGAGCACAAAATTATTTTCAAAATTACATATTAAAGCATTGCATTAATCCTACAGGTCAATTGATTCGTTTCGACTTTGGCACGTTTTGAGATATTGGTGGTGCCAATATACCTTACATATTTCATCAATTTATCTACAACTATCTTTAAATTAATATAGGGCAACAAAAAACGTCGATACACACACACAGAAATTTGATTAGAATGTTGTATTAGACATTTATCAAGTGAGGAAAGTTTAATTAAACCATTTTAAAAATATTGAAAAATTTAAAGACTACAAAGCTTCCTTCTATGAGGAATTGAGTAAGCTCTATTCAAATAATGGTAACAAGAGTTGTAAAGTTTGCCGAAGAGTGAAGCACTTTCTTATCGAACAAATAATTGGAGTGGGACACAAAGACCTTTTCAAAGATAAAAAATTCAACGAAATCAGACAGATTTACCTTGTTAGGAAGTATAAAGTAAAACATTTTTCAGTTTTTTTGTTGTTGTTATTTATTGGAGGATATAAATCAAGAAAATGCCAATTACTTGTTTTTGCGAAATAGAAACACAATCTTGGTATCAAACTCACTAACGATATCGGGTGACGTAATACCGAAGCCTATCAAATATCCGCTACCATACACAAAAAAAGGAGATCTGAAAAATTTGCAAAAGGGAGTTTCGTATAGAAATAAAAAGTTTATTAGACCGAATACATCGTAATTAAATTATCTCTCAATTATGGAGATTGTAATTCAATTAAGCATCAAAACTTATCGCGTTGCTGGTAAAAAAAAATTTACCCGTATTGGGATCCCCTCTATGTTTTTTGAAAAGATAATACAACATATCACTGAACAAAATAAACTAAAAAATAATAAAAAAATAAACTAAATAAGTGAATAATTTTTATCTTTACATTATTGATTCAAAATACAAACTCAAAATTATTCTAAATTTAAGATTTAATTCAGTTATATTATGTTCAGAAAATAAATAACAAAATAAAAAAAAAAGAGGGATTGATGCGCTTAGCGCGCAGGGAAGCGAAGCCCCCTATAGTGTTTATACAATAATTAGGTGGTTGGCGCGTGCAGTACACATTTATAATCAGGTTATTCCGCATTTAATTGTCGTTTCACGGGCATAATAATAGGCCAATATTGCTGACTAATTATTACTATTGTTGTGATATTGCTGGTGAATCGCATAACAATTTCATTTGCATAAATTTCCGGGCCAGAAGTATGCTTCTCTGTTATATCCTTGCCACCAATCAGAACCCGAACACGTGCGTTTACAGCATCAAAAGATTTTAAGTAATTGGTTTAGACAGTCACTTTCAAGAAAGAAAATTATGTTTACAATTTCAATTATTGAAATTTTTTTTATTTTTATTAAGAGTATGTGATACTTTACCATAAGAGCAATTTAGTTTCTCCAACTTAATGCTTGCAGTAATAAATATTTTTTGCTAAAACTAGGCCATTTACCTCAGTCTGTACGAAATGGAGGTATAAATGGTCTAGTTTTTAGGAAAAAATAGATAGTGTTTACTAAATTTTGCCCACGAAATTCCTGGAAATTAATTAATCATAATAAATTAGTTAATTGTTTATTTCAAATACTACTATAATATAAAACTGCTTTCTTAAAACCACGATTTTCGATATATTTCGAGTTTAAACTCGTGATAAGTGACGATTTATCGAAACCAAATTCAAATAAGCACACGGAATTTCCGACCGATAAATGTCGATTGTCAAAACACACAATCGATACCTATACGACGAATCAGGCGTTAAATACGATAATGATACGAAAGTATCATCTTTTTAGAATAGGATTTATGTGAAAAAACGACATATTTGAAGGTTCTCGATCTTTATTTAAGGGCATGTAATATTTTACCATAAGAGCAATTTAGTTTACCCTATTATACATTCATAATAATAAATATTTATAGCTAATAAGAATCAATAAACCTTCGCCTCATATAGACAAAGGTTTATTGACTCTTATTAGCTACAAATATTTATTATTATGCATGTATAATTGGGTAAACTAAATTGCTCTTATAGTAAAATATTACATGCCCTTAAAGGAAAATAATCCATAATATATAATCCCCCAATGGCGTAGGACGCCAAGTCCCCCAAATTTGTAAATTTATCCGAAATATCTAGAAAAAATTTTAGTACACGAAATTTTGAAATAATAAATTTCCCGAGATTTTTTCGGGATGAAATTTATTTTTCCGAAATTTTTATCAAAACTAAATCCTGACTTCCAGTTGCTCGCAAGACTTAATTCACCCAGAAGTATAAACTTCCCGATATTTCTCAAGAATCGCTAAGTTTTCTTTTGCCGCTCAACTTGTGCGAATCATAAATCACACTATGTAAGCGCTTTACCAACAAGTAACAAATCCCACACAAGATAAAAAAAAAGGCTCCAAGTAGTTTATTGAGTGAAAAATGGGTCGAAGTCAGAAAGCGGTTCTGTCCCGGATTTTCCGGGCAATTTGACCCTCTAAACCTCCCTCTTGAGGTCCAACCTCGACCTACAGACTACAGATCCACGGAAAGCTGCAGTCACGTCCCGAGGGAAGCGGAGAACTGATCAATGGAGAACGACAGGGCTTTCAGGAGTTTAAAAGTGAGACGTGGGCGAAATGTGCTACCTCACTGCAGTAGAGCCACTCTCGAGAGTATCGATCTGGAAAGAGAGAGAAATAGGGTAAAAGAGAGAAAGAAAGAGAAAGAGAGAAACAGAGATAGAATCGTGGCACTGTCGCCAACTGAACAAGGACCGGTTTCTCCCAAGTCCAGAGATTTCTATGCAAATCAAATACGAGAGAAAAAGAGAGAAACTCCTTATCCCCTTTTACCCTGAATCCCTCACGGTGACAGAAAGTTTCGAAGTGGAGGAAAATCGGAAGCATAGATCCCTGTTTATTTTACCCCTCTCCCTACCCAAAATTGCCTCAAGCCGTTAGCGACTGCTGACAATTTGAGAGGCTCAGATTTATCAGATCGACGGCACGCCACGGTATTGCAGTTTTTGCCGCGAGATTGAATGCATCCGAATTCATTTATCAACAACTTTGCCCTCCGGAATACAAATTTTTTTCTATCGAATTCTCAGTGATTTCTGCACTGCTATCAAAGCTATACGAAAAGCGTATATGTTACAGAGATTTAAACGAAAATAAAATATTTTTTTATATGACAATAAACGGATAACAGAGAAGTCGCATGATTCGGCTACTTTTAATAGAATTTGTTTTTTATTGTAGATTTTGATAGGATGGCTACATGTCAGGAAAGTCAAGGAAATTTAAGGGAAAAAAAATTTTGTCGCGCTCGGCTCTACTTAACAATTTTTTTCACGATCAAAACGAAAACTACTCATTCTATCAAAAAATGGCCAAGGGAGAATTTATAGATCTTTTTAAGACGAATAATTTTTTTTTTTTTTTTATCATTTTCTCTGTATCTCGCGTTATTTGACTCAAAATTTGAATTTTCATTTTTTATACAAAATTAAAAAATTTATTGTACCAATTCTATAGGGCGTTGAAAACGAACAAAGAAACATTTTTTACCTCTGAACTTTTTTTCATATCGTGCGTTGTTTTGTTAAATTTTTTATTGGTATTTTAAAGGATTTAACGATATTTTATGGGATTTGAAAGATTTTTCGAGATTAGAAAGATTTTTCGAGATTAGAAAGATTTTTCAAGATTAGAAAGATTTTTCGAGATTAGAAAGATTACGAGTCATTTCGTATACCTTATTTTTTATATGTATACATATATATCCCGAGTAGAAATTTTGCTGTGGCCCCGATCGGGTCCAGATCGAGGGATTTCAGACCGGGGATGAAACACACGGCCTGACTAGGCCCAGACCTGGCCTGATCGGGCCGGGCGTTTCATCACCGGTCTGGGCCAGGTTTGGAAATTTCTACATGGAATATAGAGATTACGGATAAATTTACAAATTTGGGGGACTTCGCGTCTTGGGTGATTATATATTAATAATTATTTTCCTTCAATAATAGATCATTAGATCGAGAACCTTCAAAAATGTTGTTTTTTTTTACATAAATCCTATTCTAAAGCAGATGATACTTTCTATTAGTTACCCCTGATTCGTCGTGTAAGTATCGTTTGTGATTTTCGACAATCGACACTTGCCGGTCGGAAATTCCGCGCACTCATTTGAATTTGGTTTCGATAATCGTTATTTTATCACGAGTTAAAACTCGAAATATATTGAAAATCGTGATTTTATAAAAGCAGTTTTATAGTAATATTTGAAATAAACAATTAACTAATTTATTATCTGTTATTATGATTAATTAATTTCCAGGAATTTCGTGGGCAAAATTCTTGGAATAAAATATCTCTATTTCAAATTTTTTTATTTCTTCTTAGGATGAAACTTACTTCTCTCAGGTGGTCTTTTTTTCGTTCTTGACCGATTGCATCGACTCGTTCGCCTATTCGAATCGTCCAGCGATTCGAGAGAATCTTTGAAAAAGATCTTGATTCCCTAACAGCTTCGATCTCATTCCTATAGACCAACATATCGTAAAGAATGATGCAAAATGGCGCCATTTACCTGTCCGAAGATGTGGGGTACTATGCTACCCCATTTCGTGGAAATTTAAAGCTCTTTCATTCCGAGTGTAATTTCTGCCCTTCTTCGATCTTCTCTTCTCTTTCATGATTCCCATCTCCCCCTCCTTTCATCCCCTTTTTTTCCCCTTTTTCCTCCTTACTATCCTCGTCAAGTCCTGACTTATGTAGATAGCTGCCTGCTTTATTACCAAAGCCGCCTATTCACTACAGAGAAATAGAAACGACACGAATCCGTAATCAGAAAGAAAGAGCAGCAGACAATTTTAAATATTTCATTTTCCAAGTTTCGTGATACGCTTCCTTTTTTATTAACAGAGGGTTCGTCCTGAATAGTTTAATTAGAACTAGTTCATTTCATTTTTGCCTAGTTCTAATCCGTGTTTAAAATATATATTTTAAAGAAATATTCACAATGTTTTCCAGTAAGTTTTGAGGCGTAAAATTCATTTTCGAAACTTCCTTCGAGATTTGATTATTGGGGTAGAACATATGGCGACAGAAGTTGGACGGATAGGGGCTGAGTTTCCTAGTCTAAGGGAAGAAAAAACGAGGTTCGTCGCCCTGTGATTGGTGTTTGTATAGGGGTCTTCAGTATAACTGTACAGCTACATTTCTATAATCTATCCTCCACACTGAAAGAGCAGGGGTGAAACTGCCACGTGTGTGACTCATTCCACTAAAGAGATGGATTTTTACTTCTACTTTAGAAGAAGGGGACCATCCAAAGATTTCAATCTGGTTAATGCTCGATTTTAGGATTCTTCCTGTGTCTACTCGTCGAGTTAACTCGGAATCATATCTTTTTACGAAAAACCAAAATCCCGAATACGAAAGAATACTGGAAAAAATAACTTTCGAAAATTCAAATTTCTGACAAATGAGAATTCCTAAAATTCCAATCTCCGAATAAAAATAATATTACCGAAAATGTTTTTTAACAGAGGTTGAAAATTACTGAAATTCCAATTTCCCGAAAATATTTTTAAAAAAACCCGAATTTTCAAAATCCCAAAAATTCAATTTCCCTAAAATTTCAGATTTCCGAAAATCCATATTCACGAAAATACACATTTTTAAAAATGTTTTATCAAAACTTCTCCAAAATTTTTTTTTGAAATTTCTCAAAAATGTTTTTTTTTTCAAAATTTCCCCAAAAAAAATAAAACCTCTTTTTAAGAATCTGATTTCGATTCTCGAGATTATTTTGACCCGAGAGCGAGAAACTTTCTCTGAAAATTAAAAAACTACGAAGTGTAAAAGACTTCCAACAAAGTCGAAGGAAATTTCTGTAACCACAAGCTGCATCAAATCTTTTTTGCTCTTCGACTTTCCAGAAACGTTTACACTGGACAAATAATAGTAATTCGTGGTACGTTCATAGCGAGAGTCAAGTGGATCTAGGATGATCATTACCTTAATCGAGTAACGATTGGATGTTAATGACATTGTTAATTAGCATCTTCGGTCCATCGAGGGTCGAAATAGTTGAGCGAATAGGTTCGTTTCACCCCTCATTTACCCGAAGGCTATGTTCCGAGCGATTTGAAACCGCAAACGCTTCAACATGAGAGAAGACGATAATTGGAACAATTATAGTCGATTTAAAATCAACACGAATTGCAGTTGAGCAGTCAAGTGCAGAAAAAGCAATTGGTAAGGATTTATTTATTACCGGATTTTTTTAAAGCCATCGAAATCTTCAGAAAGTCTTCTAACGTCTTTGAAGCCATCTGAAGTCTTAAGAAGTCATCAGAAGCCTTCTAAAGTCCTTTGAAGTCGTAGGAAGTCATCAGAAGACTTTTGAAGTCATTAAAGTCTTTCAAAGTTTTCTGTAGTCTCTAAAGTCCTTTTAAATCTCATGAAGTTAATAGTCTTAAGAAGTTATCAAATAAAAAGTCTTCTAAAGTCATTGGCTTCTGAAATCTCTAAATTCCTTTTAAGTTTCCTGAAGTTAATGAAGTTATTTAAAGTTCTCGGAAGCCTCTAAAATTAGTTTGAAGTCTATAAGTCTATAACTTATCTTTTTAGTCTCCTTAGGTTCCTGAAGTCTTCTAAAGTCCTCTGACGTCTTCGGAAGTCATCAGAGGGAATGACATTTTTAGGATTTGAATTTAAAACCACTACATTTTTGATAACTTTATTTTTATTTTAATACACATTTAGAAGATTTAGAAGATATACTCATTTAGCTCTGACTAACTTAGCAGGAAAAAATTTAATCAAAATTTCTTAACAATGCTAGTAAGTATTATAATTAATTTTTTTTCTTTTCTTTCTGATTTCAGGTAAGCCAATTCTGTGATTTAAGAAATTACCCGAAGGCTTGATATACGTATACTGGCTTCAGCTGAGTATAAATACTTATTGATATAATTTTTAAGAAATATAGAACTATTGTTCAATAATAGAATTGAATAATCAACTATTTTATTGAAAATGATTTTGAAGAAAATTTCAATATTTACTTGATAACCCACCTTTTTGATTGAAAATGGTATTTTTTTTCCTTCAAAATTCAACAACTAAATTTTTTATTAAAAATTTAAACATTTAATTAAAATTCTATCTCGTAGTATGAAATGTAAACTATTCCGCGTGAAGCCCGAGTATAAAAATTAAATATAAAAAATTCAAGTGAGGTATGTACTATAAAATTATGGCTGCTACTATTTTCTACCTGGAAGAAATTAAACGAAAAATTCTATATAAGGAAGAAGCTTTATCGCAAAATTGTATATTCTTCCGAGAAGATTTGATCTTCTCTTTTGCGGCATGATGAAAGACCTTGGATCTTACAAGGTGGAAAGTGCAGTGTGAAAAGTCACCAGTCTTGTTGACGCAATAGAACTTATTTTCTATCTCTTTTCCCAAAAGGGCAGAGAGAAAGAGAAGAAGGCGCCTATATTCAAATTCCAATGCATGGAATTGGTTCCTGGTCACACCCAGGTATAGAATTAGACTAGACGTGAGTGGGTCGATGGTGGGGGTTGGGTTTGTTGGGGGGGGGGCAGACAGTAAAGGTGGAACCGTTGCTGACGTGCCGAGCTGAGCCGAACTAAGCTTGCTTGCGCAGGGTAAAGTAGTAGAGTAGACTAATTTATCGTGGGAAGAGATCCGTCGAGAAAGGATCGCTAGATCGTGGCTAATCTAACCAGACTCCGACCATCTTATCCGACACGGAAACCTTCTCCGGAGAACCGGTTGCGCGAATCTCGGCAATTATTCATTTTTTAGGAATGCGCTCCTCGATGCCGACGAGGAAAACAAGATTTAGATTTCAGAGGAGTAACTGTTTCTCTCTCCACAAACCTGGATCATTATCTGTTTCGAATTTTTTTTATCTGGACGCATCAAACGATCAGGGAATTTTATTTTGAAAAATATATTCTTTTAATAGAAGTCTTTTAAAGTCCTCTGCTGGCTTTGGAAAGCATTAGAAGTCTTCGAAAATTCTTTTAAGTCCTCTGAATTCATTAAAGTGACATGAATTTTTAAATTCATTGAAGTCTCGCAAAGTCATGGCAGTCTCATAAAGAGACACCGAAATTCTTTGAATTCGTCAGAAGACTTCTAAAGTCATTGGAGGACTTCAAAATATTTTTAAGTTAATAAAGTTTCCTGAAGTCACCATAAGACTTCTAAATTCATTGAACTCCTTTAAAGTCGTCTGAAGTCTTTTACAGTCCTTTTAATTTTTCGGAAGTCATTAAAGTCCTTTCAAGTCTTCTGAAATTTATAAAGTTTTTTTAAGTCTCATGAAGTTAACGAAGGCATCAGAAGTCTTTTAAAACCATTGAAGTCCTTGAAAGTCTTCTAAAGTCTTTCAATGTCCTTTTAAGTCTTTGGAAGTCATTAAAGTCGTTCAAAGTCTTCTGAAGTTAATTAATTTTAATTTAATTATTTTTTTCATTTTTTAATTATTTAAGCAAATTCTATTATATTTCCATTATATTTGTCCTAAACCCTAAATAGGGTTTAGGACGTATTAAAATCAAAATTTAAAAAAAAAGAGAAAAAATATTTCATATGTTTTTTCGGATTTCGAATCAAATTTGGCCACCCTATTACATATACATACAATATGTATACATCATTACACAATACACAATCTAGAATCCCGATTTGATTCCCTTCGACACGACGTGTCTATTTGGAATTCGCACCGGGCCATGGGGCCTATCAGCAGCCAATTCACCCGAGACACCCCGACGAGTGGTCATAGCAGTTTCGACCTATTATTACCGAATTAGATTCACCGATATTCTCAATGGAAAGCAATGAACGCTGAGAAGGTCGTTGTCCTCTTGTCTCACATGAAAAGAAAGATAACATCTGGAAAAGAACATAAAATCATTGTTCAGACGGTCCTTGGATTTGGGTTTGGGTAGAGGCTTTTCTTCTATCGGATTACGAAAGATGCTGGCTGCCTTTGAGAATTCCACTTTTTATTATAGTACGAGTCCTTTCAATGTTTTTTATCCACATTTTTTGTCGGGACTTTCGAGTAACTTTACTTTTGCTTATAAAAATAAAGAGGGAGATAAAGAAAACAATGGAAAAATGTCTAGGTAGTCAACTCAGCCATTTTGGATTTTTTGCAGGCAAAAGATGATTTTTTCTAAAATCAAAATTATAATAGTCACAATTTTTGGTAACTGGATTTTGTCACCACTACCGTAGACGCCACTACAAAGCTTCCTCTATGCGGAAGTAAAAAGTAAAGGAGATATTACAAAAGTTGCAAACCCTTGTTTTCTCGAAATTATTTTAAAATAAAATTTAAAAATGAATATTATAAATAATAAAATACATAAAATAAATAATAAAATTATTTCTGATAAATTTATGTGAAAAAACGACATTTTTTAAGATTCTCGATCTTTATTTGAAGGAAAATAATTATTAATATATAATTTCCCAATGGCGTAGGATTCGAAGTCCCGCAAATGTATAAATTTATCCGAAATCTCTAAAAAAAATCTAAAAACACATGAAATCGCACAAAATCTTTCTAATTCATTTAGTAAGGATAACTAAATGAATTAGTAATTTTTTTACTGTAAGTTAGTAATTTTTAACTCAGATTTAGAGAATAACGATTATTTCCATTATTATTATCCCTTCAATATGTTCTTTGCTCGCGCTAATAAGTTCGTTAATCGTAACTGGCGTAAAAATAGCGTTCCACGTGAAATTTAATTCGAGATGTATTGAACGCACCGCTAGGTTTTATTGAAAAACGAAAAGTTCACGTGGCCTCGCTTGCAACCCGGCAACCAATTACAGATCCATTTTCAGAGAGTCGGTCCGTTTTTAGACTCGTTGTCACATCGATGCGGGGCTTCCATTACCAGCGTGAGATTCTATATTAGACTGTGTGTGTGTGTGTGTGTGTGTGTGTGTGTGTGTGTGTGTGTGT
>CAJFCO010000096.1:699861-778339 GCA_904066015.1 Synergus gifuensis | reverse complement strand
ATATATTACCATGAAATTTTTATGTTTCAAAAATACGAGTAAGTTATAGTTACCAAATAATGCCGGGGAAAAGATAAAACATAGATTTATTTTAAATAAATCTATGAGTTTTTATTCACTTTAATCTATCTATTCAAACTTTAAAATTTCTATTCAAACATTTCATATTTTCCACTATTGCAGATTTTCGAGTATCATAACCACAGACTCAATCTATAAAAAAGAAACAGGGAGACGATGACCCCCTAGTTACTCCCTCGCATTAAGGGGACTGAAGTTCGGTCCAGGAGTCGACGAACGACCCCCAACTTCGGAAAATATGGGACGTTGCCCCTTGCACATGTGTCACGCTCAAACGCCCATTATACTGATGGACTAATGTTTCACATATTCGACGAAAAACGCTTTTTGGAAGCTGTTCTACGACACTGGGAATATTATTAGTTTCTTCCTTCTCTTGGAGATTTATATTTGAAGATATTTATTCTTCCTTGTTTATAAATTAATATATAAAATTTATATTATTATTATTGATTAATTTTTTTTGCAAAATTCAGTTGAATCAAGCTATTAAGGGATTAAACCAAAAATAATAAGTTATTAAATTCATGCGATTTTTAAATTCAGGTATTTTATATGAAATTAGCCAATTATAGAATATTTGAAAATTTCAATCTAACAGTGTAATTAATTAATTATTATAACTGATTATATTATAAAATATTTATCCAATAATTAATTCATCTAATTATTTAAATTAAAATAAGTTTCGGCAATTTTATAATTTTTAAAATTTTAATTTTGAGAATTTTGGGGAATTTAATAAGGAACAACATAAAATGGTTATGTAATAGATGCGAAGGTTTGTTTAAGCTGATTTAAATTGGTCTCAATCTAAGCTAAATCCAAACTGATCGATTCCAGGGTTGGCTAGTAATTTAATTTCTTTTTTTGACAAGTAACTTGCGATGTAAGTTAGTTACTATTTTACACGGATAAAATTTTAATAACGAAACTTTTTGTCCAAAAATTTATCCAGAATTTCTGTAAAAAATTTTTTCAATAAAAGTTTTGGGATACTTTGAACAAAAGTTTTGTAAGGAAATCTTAAACACATTCGGGATTTTGGTTTTTCGATAAGAAAATGTCCCTCGAATAAAATACTAGTTTTTTCAACTCTCAATGGCAATTAATAATTGTTGGACATATTTATAGTTTCTATTTTTTTGCACTATATTCTAGCTGACCATCGACCTCTTGTAAAAATAAATATTATAATATCACATTTTGCTAGTTAAAACTTGAAGTTTCTCCGTGTAATCTTAGAGACAAAAAAGTATCGGTAAAGTAGGGATCGAAAAAAGTGAGAGACAGCCTTAAAATGAAATGTCCAAAGTGCATTGTATGCTTGTATAGAGTAATAAAAGTATAAAACTCTAGCCTCTTTTTCTATGAGTATCCTCCTCGCCATTGAGTGTCGTTCGAATTCTTTTCGCTTCGCGCTCGATTACTTTTAGGAATCGATAAACTGGAAGAGGTCGCGTCCAGTTTCGAACGAGTTCTCCTTTTTTCTCAGCGTGTGCGACTTTTCAATCCGGAAATTACGTTAAACGAGAGACTTGAGGCTTTTGCATCAGCTGCTTTTTCTTCTTCCTCTCCTTCTCCTTTTCTTTCTTCTTCTTCTACTTCTTCTTTTCCTCCTTCTTCTCCTCCTTCTTCTTTTCCTTCTTCTTCTTCTATAGTATACATAGTACATACCAGACACTTTGCTCCCGAGATGCTACTTAAATAACATCCCGAGGGTGCGTCAAACTCACGTCGAAATGAGAAACATTCGGTTGACAGAGAACCAACCATGTGACGCAAACACCTAATCGTTAACACATTCGAGACAGTGAATTCTTTTTTCCTTGCTCCTTCCTTGTTAATTTAAATTTAAATTCAGGATGTCTATGTGCAAGAATTTAAGGAAATCCGGGAATTGGCCTTAATTTCATTTTTGGTATGGGAAGTGGATTTCCGGTTTTAAAAAATTTTTCCGAATAATCAGTCTAATTACTTTTATTTTGACACTTGCAACTTTTGTTAAATCTCTTGAAATCTTTTGAATTAATAAATTGAATTTAAATTAAATTTAAATTAATTAATTAAATTTAAATTATTGAATGGGCATTCGGATAAATGAAAATTATGAGATATAGCAATTTTTGTATTTAAAGTTAAAGCATTAAGGGCATGTGTTACTTATCATATGAACAAATTTAAATAATCCCGTTTTTTCCTCACAATTTTTACTTTTTCAAAAAAATTGTGGGAAAAAAAGGGGTTATCTAAATTGGCTCATATGGTAAGTAACACATGCCCTTAAAGCACGTTTATCTGGTCCTGATTTACATTTAAAAAAAAAAATATCTAAATAATTGTTTTTTATTTTTATAAGAATTTAAGACCAAATAAACATACCTTAGCATATTTCCCTTAATTTTAGAAGTTTTCAATTTGATATACCAATAAATTTAGAAGTAACGTTGCAGAGAAAAAAATTTAGGTAAAGTAGGGATTTTTTTTGTTTGTCTTTTTTTGGAGTCAACACACTATTACTTTGAGGGAAAATCAATGGTAATTTATTTTTATTGACGATCGCAAAGGTCTAAATCAAAATTCCTATAAAATTCGCCGCGCCTATCGGTCTTTGTAATTTAAATTTTTACGCAAGAGGTCCATGCGACTTTATTTATTGCTCGGTTTACGCGATGTACGAACGATGTACCACGTGGCAGCAGAACGTCCATCGATCATCCGAATGGCGAGTCTTGAAAAACAGCGGACATGGACCTGCCACTATTCTCTCGCCCGGTTGGGTATCGTTCGCCATTTTTATCGACGATAATGCGGCCGCCGCACCGCATCGTTCCTTTTCGCAAACTGCTATCTACGAGAAACAATTTTTCAAGAAAGTTCACGAGCTTCTATAAAAAAAAAAAGAATTCCCGAGAAATTCTTTTGTTATAGAAGAAAGAAACTTGTACAATAATTTTTCTGAGGAAGATATTTTGTTAATATGCACATTTAAGACCATGTTTTGACCTTAATTTTTGTTTATAATACAATTTTAAGAGATGTAAAATATTTTGAAGGAACAAAATGTCATTTTGAAAAATTCCATGAAAGAATTGCAGAGATTTTGTACATTTTTTAAAACTATTTTAAGAAATTTAAAATATTTACACCTGCTTATCAAAAAAATAAAATAAAAAACAATTAAAATGATTGCGGTTTCTTTTTATTGGACTTGTAATATTAATTTATTAATAATTACAATACTTTATAAAATAAGTATAATTTTACCAAAGTAAGGAGTCTTTTAAGGGTTAAAGAATTATTTTTTCATTCATAAAAAATCATTAAATATCGTTATAAATCGTACGTGTAGTATGACAGATGGCTTCTATGTGATAGAGCAGATGAGATGGCATAAGCGTCTGGGTTAGTGTTAGTGAGAGTGGGCTCGGAGTTTCGGCCGAATTCTGTTAGGGTCGCAGTGCGCTCTTTCTCACAATCGAAATAAACTTTCAAGTGCTTATAATCGCGTCGAAAACAACTCACAGTATCGCTTCTGGCTGAAATGGCTAAGATCAAAGTGTAGTATCTGTTCTTATCAGCTTGATATCTGATACGCATCCCATCAGGATGCCAGTATATCGAACTGATTTTTGGAAAAAGGCGGAGTGTCTGGGGCTTGCTCCGACTCTGCCACGGGTTGCTCCTGCATTGCAGTGCCGCAGGGTGTAGCTCAATTATAAAGTCTAAAATCAATTATTTCTATCCTATAATTTCAAGTTTTTATCGCAAACTTGAAAATGTCAATATAAACAAATATTTAAAAATATCAATTCAATATTTACTGAAGACAAATTTTTTTTATTTCAATAAATATAAAAAAAATATTGTCAGGCTAGATTTCTCAAACTTCTTCAACCCAATCATGACGCTGTATGCTCAATAGGATAGCGAAGAAAATTTCTTACATGATATTCCACTTCATGCGGCGCATCTCTTCAAGAAGAGTGATAGGGGGTTGTGAATGGGGGGGGGCAGGCTGACCTGTATTTCGGTACTCGATACTCTCTTCCGGCTTGACTTGAGAAAGGTCAGGGCTGGTTTGTGCACCGCTGTTGGAAATACATATACTCTTTCCACTTATCGTCTCCACCCCCACCCCTCCACTCACAATCCACCCACCGACAATCACCCTTTCTCCATCATCATCTACATACTTTCAGCGTTGCCATTGCTACTGACAAGTTTCAGGAGTTTTACTAACTTTTGAACCGTACACTCTAATTTTATAATTTTTTAAAATCTTTATAATTTTAATAAATTTATAATTTTTGTAAATCTGATTTTTTTAAGTCTCCTGATGAAAAGTTCCTGATTTTTTGTCTCGACCGTTGGTAATTCTTTTTCAGTCACTTTTTTAGTCAAGATTAACGTTCGACTTTTTAATAAAATTGTGAGAATGATGCAGCGCTACTTGTTTTTTGATGAATTTACAGTTTAGACTCGTTTTAGAATTCCCCAGTCTTCTCTAAAGTTGATAAAGATAAATGCGTCTGAGTTTCGAAGAATTGACCCCGTTTTAAGCGAAATTAATGTTTTTCTAACTTTTTCAAGGTAGACTAATAGTGAAATACTCGCAAAAGCAGAAGCCCTGGGTTATGCGGATTTATTGCATTTTTTTCATCAAGTCTAAATGTGGAAATGTGTTTGGGTGGTTTTTAAATGAAGTAACTGCAGTCTAAATTAATTTAAATTTATATTTTAGTTTTTATTTAAGGAACAAATTCACAAAATTATTATACGTTTTCAAAAAGTTATCAAATAATTGTATAATTATAATTTTATTTATTTGTAATATTATAATTAAAAAATAATACATTCTCTGATGAGGATGTAATAATTCTTTAACCCTTAAAAGACCCCTCACTTTAATAAAATGTTAAGGTCTTCATCTTCATGGGGTCTTTGAAGACCCCAGACGTAATTTCGTTACTGCGACGAAGCTTTTTAATACTTTGGCGTGAAATTGTTTTTGGGTATTCCCTTAAGTGTATTTTGTAAGATAACTTTACTTGAAAAATGAATTTTTAATTTTAAGTTACTGAAAAAAATTAAAAACTGTAAAGACGAAAAAAAATTGCATTTTTTACAAAAAAAAAAAAAATTAATAATCGAAGAAAATTTCAACTAAAAAGTGTAAAAGGTAGAACAATTTCTTAAGAATCCTTTAAATCCCATAAAATCTATTTGAAAAATATTTATATTTAAAATATTTACAATTTTTTAAAAATTATTTAATAAAATTCTTTAGAAAAGTAAGAACCATAATTAATTTGATCTTTTCTTTCTGATTTCAGGTAAGCCAGTTCTGTGATTTAAGCAACAATCTAAAGACTTGGACATAAAATGATAAAAAATTATCAATATCGCCGAAAACTGAGTACAAATTTTTATTATTAATTAGTATCAATTACTTAAAAAATATTTTACAAAAGAAAAAAAGATTATTTTTATGCATTTTTATAAAAATTAATATTTCTCACTTTTGTTGGCTCAGTCAAATTTTTCTTTGTATATTTTGTTGAACCAACAAAACGTCTTGTTTAACAAACAAAAGAATATTTTGGTGCACTAATATTTTTCTAGTTGTACAATTATAAATTAAATTGATGGAATTTTTCTTATGCTTAAAAACACAAAATAACGAAACTTAAAAATTTTGATTCATATATCTCCGATCTCAGTTATCAATGCAAATGAAAAAGAATCGATTTCCTTCTTAACTTTCGTCGACTAACTTTCTCTTGCAGCAGCCGTGACGAAAAATACCTACATTTTTATCGTCTTCATTCTTACTTCTTGCTTTTTATAATTCAGGAAAAATTTTACAGTAATGAAATAAAAATATCCTTTGGTTTACTTTTATCAAACAAAGTGGCAACGTTTTTTAAACTTTCATCTAATTAAAAAATTTTTTACTCAAATTAAAATATCTCCCAACACGTATTTTTTTTCTTTCCTCTTATTATTTTTATTTTAAAAGATTTTTAAATAATTCAAAAAATTCAACAAATGCTGCAAGTGTCAAGTAAAAATATTTAGATTGATTATTCGGAAAAGTTTCTTCAAACAGTTCAAACCGAAAGTCCACTTCCTGCATCAAAACTAAAATCAAGAACAATTCCCGGATTTCCTTAAATTCCCGCACAGTAGACACCCCGAAAATCCTAATAAAGGTTTTGAAAATATTTTTCCTTTTTGTCGAGGAATGGAAAATAATTTTTATAATAAATTTTCTTGCTCTCTAATAGTCAGGCATCTGAGTATAACGAAGTATTGGCATTTAACCCAGGGTCATCTAGTAATTGAAGTAATTGTAGGCGTGAGATCTTCTCCGAAGTCAAAATTAGTTGCATCAAGATGCATATATGAGAGGTTGGTGACACTGCCCTGAGAATTATTTCGGAAAAATTGTCTTCAAGTGTTAGATCAGTGTAATTAAAATTATAATTTTCTCAATCCATATATTCTAAACTCAAAATTCGAATTCTTCATTTTACTCAAGAAATAATATAACCAGGAATTTTTTTGCTTTGTAGTGGAACTCATTTTTCAAATATAGTATGCCTACAGAGCGAAAAACTAGCAAGTTTTCATACTTTTTGTTTAAAATGAGATAAGTAAATTTTGAGATTAGAATTTGGGTCTAACAACCTTAATGAAAAATTTTTCTTTTTTCTAAAACTTAAAAGATCCAAAATTTTCTGTTGTAAAGTAATTGTATATAACCCAAAAAATCACCCACCAAAGTTTTACCCCCCCCCCTGTGAATTTGGAACTCACCCTACTTCATCCCTTAAAATAAAAAATTCACCCAAATGACCTTAATTCATCGGATGAAAATTTTATTGCTGATAATAATTCTTTTCAATGCTAAAAAAAAACCCAAAAAATTTTATCTCCCTAACTCATTTGGAACTCACTCCATAGTCACCAAAAACTTTTCGATTTAAGGGATGACATATGGGGGTGAGTTTTAAATTGGCTGGTAAATGTTTAGCTTTGAGAAAATTTATTATCAACAATAAAATTTTCACCCCAAGAATTACAGAATTTTTGGTGAATTTTTTTATTTTAAGGGATGAAATTGGGTGAGTTGTAAATGTGCGGGGGGATGAAACTTCGGTGGGTCATTTTTATTGGGTATATAACTACTTTCCACCAGACAATTTTAAAGAATTTTATGAGATATTAGGAATTTTTATATATTTCAACGAATGTTAAGAGATTTCCAGTTGTGAATCTGAGAGATTTTTCACGAATTTTAAATAATTTGAAGTGATTTTAAAGCTCGTCGTGAAATTTTAAATGATTTTAAGAGATTTTTAAAAGATTCCGTAGAATTTTAAGTGATTTAAAAATATTTAATTGAATTTCAAAAGATGTAAAATGATATATGCAAATTTTTTTTTAAATTTCAATAAAACTATTATTGAAAGTTTAATCACACTTTTAATAATTTTTCTGCCAAAAGGAAAAGTCAGAGAAATTTAAGGGAAATTGAAAAATTAAATCTTGTGGCCACCCTGTTATTAAAATTAATTTATTGTATTAAATTTGTGCCAGTGACTAATTAATCAAATAGTTTCTAAATTTTTTTACGTGAAAGGGTTCAACGAACATTAACACAGGAAAAAGCGATTGAGTCCGAAAAGCCGTAGAAACTCGTGATAGCAAATACTCGTTTTACATGCGAACGTCGGGTGGATTTAATTATTTAATTGGATTGGCCGATATTTATGGGAGTTGCTGATGATGTCGAAACGAGAAAAAAGAGGCCAGAGTGATCAAATTTTCTGAGATTAATAAACCTCTCGAATAATCCGGAAATAAAATTACACAAGCCAGAATAATATGATTTTATGTAGGAATAAAGATAAAAATGTTCTTAAATTTTTGAATGACTGATGAAAATATGAAAAACAACATTTTAAGAAATAAAAAAAATTCCCACACATTTTGTAGGGGAACAAAATATTATTAAATATAATATTATTATAATATGATAATATAATATAATATAGATTTTTGAAAAATTCAAAACTAAAATAGAAATTTCATAAGATTTATAAGAATTTTAAAACATTTTGACGAATTTTATGTGATTTTAAAGTAGTATTTATAGGAAGTTTAGATATGTCAACAAATTTTTATGGGAATCTCCTCAAATTTTTCAATATTCCTTAAAATCTCTTGAAATTCTTCAGATTCTCATGAAATTACTTAAAATTCATCAAAATGTCTTATAATTCTTTGAAACTTCTGATATTTCCTTAAAATTTCACTTCTACGACAAACTTTAAAATCCTTTAAAATTCCAAAAAATGTGCTATGAAGTCCTATAAAATCCTTCAAAATCTCTTAAAATTCCATGAAATTTTTTTTAAATCTGCTGAAGATTATTTATATGTATTTTAAGGGGAGCAACTTGAAGATGAAGTTTGATAGGGTGGAAAATTTTTACTCTTCACGATAACGAAACCATTATTCAGTGAAAAAATAGGGGGAACTTGCTTATCGTCTACAAATAGACGACAACAAAATCCCAACAAGCGTTTCACTTTCTGAATTTCTGGCTCCACTCCAATGACCCAGAGACTGAAATCTTCCCTTTTATGTTAATTTTGTTTTTGAAAGACCCATGGGCGGATCCAGGGGGGGCATTGCTACTTGCCCCCCCCAAAGCCCAAATTTGTAAATAAAAAAACTTGATTCCTATTTAAACATTTGTGAATAATGTTTATATAATTAATAAATAAAGTATTTAGATAATTTATAATAAAATAAAATAATTTTTTAATTATTATTTTTTAACCTCCTCCCTTGGAAGTGGAGGGGGAAGGGTAATTATTTCGTGGCCCCCCCAAAGCCCTTGTCTTGAACCGCCCCTGGAAAGACCGTTCGATATATGCGACACGAGGTAATGGAACTTAGAACACAGTAAAAATTAATACCACTGAAATTTAATTAAATCATTCACCATATCCAACTTACTCGATACCTAATTCCCTACCTTACCGAAATTTTTATATAAAAACTCACGCGTCCAAGAAATGAGATATTAAATTAACAATTTTGGATATTATGTATAAATTTTGTATATAACGATTACGTACTCCAAAATTTCCATAACTACAAAAAAAATATGTATAAAAATTTTTGTTTATTATTATGAAAATTTAGGATTACGAAGACGTTCCTTACTGCATTCTATTTAATTTCCCAAATTTTCAACTCAATATCTCTTTTCATGATTTTTTTTTCCTTAAAAAGGAGACATCAAAGTAAGAAGAAAATGCAAATGATCGTATATGGGTGCGACGTAGGATGATTAGAAAGCAAAAATATAGGACTAAATTACCGCGACTCGCGACGCCCATTTTTTATCGTGTAAATTTCGAGGGTGGCAAATTACATCGCGGCGAAATTGCGAGCTACGCAGGATTTGTGCCACCAAAAGTCATGGCGGACCCTCTTATCCCATTTTGTAATACGTACGAATTACATGGACGGCGAACCCAAGTCTGGAACGAATCCGTTGAGCTTCGCTTGTCCCGAGTACCACCTATCCCTGATACGAAAAAATATCGATGTAATTTATCACCGCAGCTTTACACAGATTCCGCCTACGTGATCGGCATGACCCGATTTTATTTCCCTCGTAATCAAAAATAAATGCGCTCTGTAAATCATGCCGACGATTGATACGAATTAAAACGAATTGTGTAATTTTTAAGATATTCTGATTTTTATTTTATTGGTTTTTATTTTTTATTTTATCGCTTCTGGCCGATTGAAAAAAATATAAGAACTGACAGGCTGAGTTTGAGTTTCGCATCATTAGAAGTCTGGATTCCAATCCTAGTCCAGGTAAAATTTTTCTCCCTCGATTATTTAAAGGTCTTCAATAGAAGCTTATGTTTAATTACTTTTTAGTTGATTATCTAAAAATGTTGACGAATTTCGAAATATTTTAGATTATTCCAGGATAATTTAAAGTATTATAATTTAATAAAACTGGTATAAGTTTTAGAAAAATTCTTGTAAATGGAGCTAAATGAAAATAATTACATAAAGAGTAAAATTGGAACTTCCTGTGGTCTAGAAATGAGACAATGCGTTAATTTCAGCGTTAATTTTTTCTAATTACAAAGAAAGTGAATTAGCCACGCTATATTGTTACCAATAATGCTATAGAGATAAATGTATGTATCGTAGGAGGGAGATTTCGCAACAATAGGAATTTCCTACCCACGAGTTATTTCGCAAAACAATTTTTCTGTAGATTCTAGTTTTTAAAAAATAATTCGTCAAAATAGAAAAATGATAAAAAAATAATTGAAGATCTGTTTTGCAATTTTTTATTAAGAGAATATAATGGGACAGGAAGAGGACGAGAAACTCGAAAGTTAAAGTACACCTGGGAACTCCCAAGTGACCTTAAATTCTTGCAAGTGACCATTAACTTCCGCCCCTTTTCGTCATTGAATGGTAGATTCGTTATAGAAATTTCGACGGGAAAAGCAAATTATGCAATGTGTGCTTCGACGAGCAAAAAAAAAGAAGCACAAAACAAGTCGAGACTTGTCCGCGCTTGTCTTTTACAGCCTTGTAGTCGTCCCACCCGGATCTTTGTCAACCCGCGACAGGTGTTGAGCGCGTCTTCTTAGAAGGTCTTTTTCCTCATGGTGTACGTTATACGATCGCTACAATAATTACTGTCATTGTTCGAAAAAATACTGTTTCGCATCCGTTCTTTATGATTTCAGAGTTTTATAACAACAACAAAAAAAAACAATAACCACGTTAACGTAGTTAAAGTTAACGTTTTTATAACGTTTTATTTGTTGAAAATAGAACCTGCCATTTCATTGTTTGCGAATTGAGAGATAAAAATTAGTATTATAATTGATTTTAAATATTATGGTAATAAATTAAAATATCGTTTTCCTTGTTTAAAGGTTGTAATAATATTTAAATTATTTTTAATAATCTTTATTATTAGCTTAAATATTAGAGTAAATTTTCTAAAAGCTTATTAGATTAAAAATCTTGTGATATATTTAATCACACCCCTTGTCCTAATTGAAAAGGGAAAGGGGGTGTGACCAAATATTTTCAAGTTTAAAATTCGTTTTTTAAAATCATACGTGACAAAAAAATATTCGGACATTTCTACACCATTCCAATTTAGTTTCCGCAACTTTACGTTCGCAATAATAAATATTTTTCACTAAAACGAGACCATTTACCTCCGTTTAATACAAATGGAGGCCTAAATGGCCTAGTTTTAGTGAACAATATTTATTATTGCGAACGTAAAGTTGCGGAAACTAAATTGCTCTTATGGTAAAGTAACACATGCCCTTAAGTTTCTTTTCTTTTTGTTCGTTCAGGGGCGGATCCAGAAAATATTTTTTGGGGGGTCCGAATTTTCAGTCAAAATAAAGATTCGTGAAACACGTTCCAAATTTTTTACGAAGTCAGATATTTGGAGCGGTGGGGGGGATCCGGACACCCAGGGCACCCCCCCTGGATCAGACCCTGTGTTCATTATTTACATACATATATATTCTTTCCCAAATCCTAATTCCCTTGAATTATTTCAAATTTTGTAAATTCACGTTCAATCAATTTAAATTCTCCTGAATTATTCTTAATTATTTATATATATTTTTTTATTCTTATTCTATTCTTCAAGGGTGGAGGGGGGTGGGGAACGTATCATCAGAGAAAAAGATGAAAAAAGAAAAGAGAAGGAAAAGAGAGAACGAGAAAGGAGAATAGAGAATAGATTGTGATGTGCTGTTGTGTGGTGTTTGTTGCGGAGGGTGGAGGGGTGCATGGATTGATGAAGGGGGTAGTAGGGGGGATAGATGCTGCTCAGCATGGGGTGCGTTCAGTTGATGGTGAAGCGTGAGTAGGACGGCCGGGGGGGGAGTTAGAGCGTAGGGAGAGAGGCAGAATGTAAAAGCAGTAAAAGATACCAGAAGATACAATGCCGAGAGGTTAGTGCTCGCTTCTTCAAGGCTCAGCATACGATGCAGAATGTCTTTGGATGCAGAATATCATGGACTCTCGCATTGTCGGTCCAGCGCCTGAATGTTGATTGTCCTACTTACCCATGGTGGATGATGCTGCCACGAATCTCGAATCTATTCTTTCTGCCTTTGTATTCTGACCGTCCCGAACAGAACTCAACATGCTCCCCCCTACCTCTTCCCATCTACATCCTTTCCTCAGACTGTTTACTTCCACTTTCCTATTTAGCCCGAGATTTAGCCTTGCTGGTCCCAGATGGAGAAAATAAAATAAAAATATTCTCTTTCTTGATAAAGGCACGTCGCACGCTTCTCGTTATGGTCCTCTGTTTACCAACAAGAGAGGAAGATTTGAAGATTTACTTTTTGAAGCCCCAACTCTATCATTTTTTTTAGAAGACAATTTAGGTCGCGAAGAGAATTTAAATTAGAAGCGTCTTCAGTATTTTTTTTTAAATTATATTTTTATTTTCACCTCATTTTACTCAAATATTACAATTAGGTTTTTTCACGCTCTGTTGATCTAATATATTTTTTTTATTTAAAAAAAGAAAGTTTTTATATTTAAATCGTTTATTTTGACGCAAAAGTAATTATAATTTAAGTGACTCTCAGAATACTTGCGAAGAATAAAGAAGAAAATTGACGCCGGGATAGGATTCGAACTCAGTTCGTCTTTGATTATCATAAACTATCCACTGCACTGTGAAGTCTGCCCTATTAGCTGTCGGTAAGGTAGGGATCACTCAAAATTATGAAATATGTCCAAGTGTCATTTATGTGGTTCCTACTTTATCGGCATTTTTTTCGACGAATTCCTGTCCACACAAAATGAGATATTAAGTTAAAATTTTGGGAAATTGAACTAAAGGCACTACTAAACGCTTATTTGGTCGTAAATAATTTGTAATAATTACAAAAAAAAAATTAGAAAAAATGTTTTGTAACTTTTTTATAATTAAAATCATTTAGGATCAGATAAAACCAGGTAAATATTCTTTAAGGGCATGTGATACTTTACCATAAGAGCAATTTAGTTTACCCAATTATACATTCATAGTAATAAATATTTGTAGCTAATAAGAGTCAATAAACCTTCGTCTACATGAGACGAAGGTTTATTGACTCTTATTTACTAAAAATATTTATTATTATGAATGTATAATTTGTATAACAAATTTGCTCTTATGGTAAAGTATCACATGCCCTTAAAGGGCATGCTCTACGGTGACGACGTAACCAATTTTTTTAGCGCTCACCATGTCCAAACGGAATCATATATCGCTCTCAAAATTTGGAATACAGGAAATGAAACATTAAATTGCCTTTGTATATTTAGTTGTAGTCAAAATTTTGAAAAAAAAATCAAGTCGGTAAAGTAGGGATCTGATTTGTTTTCAAAATTATGAGTCCAACTAAATATACAAACGTAATTTAATGTCTCATTTCCTATATTCCAAATTTTGAGAGCGATATATGATTCCGTTTGGACATGGTGAGCGTCAAAAAATATTTTTCACAACCAAGCGCAGAGCATGCCCTTAATGTTCGTCCAAAAAATGTCGGTAAGGCAGGAATTGGATAAGTGATACACGACCTTAATTTCATACTAAATTCTGAAACTTCACCCATAAAAATATTCTTCTTGGAAATATCTATATTTTAGGAATGAATTATTATGTAATACGGAAGCCATTCGTCAATTTTTAGGAGGTCAATGGCATTTTTTCGCGCTTCTCTGGTCATCAGCTTGAATATAGCAGACGAAGCAAATCTTTTCCTATACCCGCCTTATCGACCTGTTCAAAACCTAGATGCTGACTCAGTTTCGTCTGGAGAATAATTCTTCTTGTATCTCATTAACCCATCTAAAAAAATATTTAAAAGAATTCAGTGCTGTATAATTCAGGTTCTCAATAAAAAAAATTTTAAATAAATAAAAATAAAATAAATAACAATAAAAAAAAGTTCATTATTGCTTTAGCTACTTTTTGTATCTTCCTTGTGCAAATATTTACACTAAAGACGAAAAGCCATTCAATAAAGTCAACAAATTATTAAAATCGTCCTTCGCGATTATTTTAGAAATACGGCTTCCGAAAATAAACGGAGTGCACAAAATCGACTTGGTCTATTAAACTCTAGTTTTATTTGGACACTTCAAGGCAATTCTATAAAAATATTATCTTATTAATAATAAAATAGGTCAAACATTTTTTTTTTCATTTTTATTCGGGATTTGATAAAATTATATTGCAATTCTTTAGTGATAGAACGAGCATGAATAATTGTGATTACAAAATTCTGAAGAAACTTGCAACGCATTCAGAGAATTCTTCCCTTGATTAGAAAAGTAATAAATTGAGCCAAGAAGTTACAAATAATTTTTTACAAATAAATTCAAATATTTTATAAAATCTTGTAAAACTAATCGAAGGATCTGCCTTAAAGCCGTCCAACACTTATCCGGTTTCTACCTTACCGACCTTTTTCTTATTACAAAAGAACTATTTTTTATGTAAATAAGATATGTGAAAGTGTCTTTTATTTAATTTCTCCAACTTTAAAAACGATACCTTGTTTACACAAAAAGTTATTGAGCACACAAAAAATGTCGGTAAGGTAGAAATCGTCCATTGGTTTTTAATTTTGTTTTGAAGACAAAAAATATCTATTTACAGATTTTTTTTCAATTTTTTCTAATGCAAATTTTAGGAAAATATCTTGTATATATTTAGCTTGTGTGTTTAAATCAGAAATATGCTCACACGTGTAAAATATGTAGAGAACGACTTACAGAAACCGCCCAACAGCGAATGCCCCAATGACCCGGTTTTCCAATCCCAGTGTTGCCCTATTTATATGAACCACATTTTCTAATTCAAGGTAAATTGAGAAGCGTTTGTAGAAAAAAAAAAAAATATTTAAGATTAATTCGCATGAGATTAAGTCTCATGAATTTTTCAGAAAAAAAGCTCTATTAACTTGTAATTTGTTTTTGTATTAATATCCTTTATTTCATCAACATTCGGTTTTTAAAATTTGTCTACTATTTTAATTAAAATAATTTAAAAATTAAGGCCTTGTATCACTCATCCGATTCCTACCTTACCGACATATTTTGTTATCAACTCCTGTTCAAAAGAAATGAGATATCGAGTTGAAAGTTAGTGAAATGAAAGAAAAGATATTAAAGAAAGTTTATGGGCTTCTAAATTTTTTAAATTATAAATATTTAGGAGCAGATAAATGTTCCTTAATACCTTAACTCAAATTTCGCAAGTTTTCAGCTTGATATCTTATTTGCAACAAAAGTAATCTTAAAGATTAATGCTGGTAAGTTAGGCATCGATAAATGGTAGATCACCTTAAAAAATATTTCTACAGTAATTAGAAATAGAAATTGACAATTTTCAGATTAAAAATTCTTCGTAGTTATTAAATTAAAGAAAATTATTATTGAAGAGAATTTCCTATTACTATTGAATTAATTTAAGATCATATGTTAATTAGCATATGAGCAAATTTATATAACCCGGATTTTTTTTTACAATTTTTATTCTTTTAAAAAAAATAATAGTGCACAGTCGTCAAGAACGTGAACCCATTGTATTTTTTAATTAATTAAAGAATCTATTCAGACTATTACCAGACTATTACTCCCTCTAAGCCCAAGTCCTCTCCATTCATTGTCATTAAACTTTTCCAATTTTCTAAAAATTATCTTGCTATTTTTTAATCAACCTAAGTGCTGAGATGCTGTTTTTGATAAATCAGGGCTTTCTCGCATCTGCAGCTTTCTTCTCCAATTGGAACACTTCTCCTCATCTCTTTCTATTATCCAATCTCTATTTCTATTTTCTAGACCGCTCCATATTTGATATTGAACGCTAAAATCTACACCGAAAACAAATTTTTAATCAAAAGAATAAACAAGCAAATGAAAAATTTTTAATCCTTCCTTGATATAATTTGTCTCTTGTAACATTTTCTTGAGAAAAAAAGACATTTCTTTATCTGAAAAAAATAATTCAGAAATTTTAATCGTTCCCTGCCTTACCGACTGCCAATAAACAGACTTCACGGATTTCGATCACCAGCAATTCGGTCCAAATTTTTTTTTCTCCATTTCCAAAGGACAAAGGATTATTTTTAATTAATTTAAAGTCAATTATAGCGGAAATTTAATTATTTCATACAATTTAAAATTTATTTTCGAATAATCTTTTTTTAGATTTAATTTTATGCTTCTGGTAATTTTGAGGGTATTCATTGTCCTCAATTTGTTTATGGACCGAAGTAGCCAAAAGCTCATCAGATTTTCTCTGGCGCATCGCCGCCTCATCCGCATTGAATTGAATATTATTTAGAATTCTATTTTAGCCTCGCATTCGAGGCGAACTTACAACGTAACTCTGATTCAAAAACAAGTACTGCCTTTCTGATTTATGCTGATAAAATAAGCTTCTACTTTGTAATAAAAATAAAAATATTTAAAAGTATTATTTAATTTAAGGCCATGTATTAGTTATCCGATCCCTACCTTACCAGTATTTTTTTCTGCAATACTATTTCTACATCTATTGAGATATCGAGTTGAAAATTTCTAAAATTAAAGTGCAAGCAGTAAGGTATGGTTATCTGGTCCTAAATATTTACATTTATAAAAAAAACAAATTTAAAAATAATTTTTTTTTTTGTATTTTTTACAAAAGTTTAATACCAGATTAACATACCTTAGCACATTTTCTTTAATTTTAGAAATTTTCAATTTGATACCTCAATCAATTTAGAAATAGCATTGCAGATAAAAAAATGTCGGTAAGGTAGGAATCGGATGACTAATACATAACCTTAAGGACATGTGGTACTTTACGATAAGATCAATATAGTTTCCGTAACTTTACGTTTCCAATTATAATTATTTTTCATGAAAACTAGGCCATTTACCTTCGTTTAATACAGAGACGGAGGTAAATGGCCTAGTTTTAGTGGAAAATATTTATTATTGCGAACGTAAAGTTGCGAAAACTACATTGCTCTTATGATAAAGTATCACATGCCCTTAAATTAAATAAAAAATTTACAAAATTTTAAAATACATTTTAAAAATACTCATATATGAACTATCCCACAGATTTTCAGGAATAATTTAATCCACTATTTTTCTTGCCCCGATTACTCAAGAGAAAATTCATCTTGAACGTGATCCGAGTAATAATAGATTAAAAATTCTCCGGCCAGTCAGAGCCTATTAAATTCTCGTAAGAGGCCAGAAAAGCTGGAAAAAAGGCACGGATCGTGATAACTAAAAGGAGAGACGAAAGACGGTTCACTCTCGATTGGACGAAATTACGTCATTAAAACTCTTCTACGAGCAATAATTAGAGTTCCGTCGTGCAATCATAATCAAGGAAGAAAAATCTCAGACCTCAGATTCAGAATATGAGCGGAAATTCAAGAGAACGTGAAAAGTTTTAGAGCTAGAGTAACCCTTTCTATAAATTTATTCAAGAAAAAATCCTAGAAAAAAATTTCTCTTATAATTTAAACTAGTTGTGAAGTTGTATCAACTTTTGTGCTCATTCAATGAGCACTTTGCTTTCTGGAAGCAAATATGATTTGCTTCTTCACAGAGAAAGCATTAATTAATTAATCAAATGTATTAATATTAGGACACCTGAATCGTGTCAACACAAAAAGAGTTTATTTTCATTAGATCAGCCTTGATATTTTTATTATTAATTTGAGAAATTATAGTCGAAAATGGATTTTTGATAAATTAAAAGTAACAATAACTCTCTTATTTTTCAATGAAATACATTAATCATATAGACTAACCAAATAAAGTTAGTTTTAAATCTATTTTTTAATTCTCTGTTGGTATTAAAATGAATAAATTAAATTTTTTCTTGACACGCTCCTGGGGGAGGATGTTCGACAATATTTACTTCCATTCGAATGAGCCAGACGACAGGAATTGTCTGGCGCCGAAAGAAAGTGGAAAGCGAACGTTAAAGCTGCGTAACGACACGATTCAGACCATCTTAAGAACAATTACGACACTTACGGTGGCGTTAGTACGATCTAAATCGTGAATTAATTGAGCCATTGTCATTTGTAGTTCGCCTCAACGAGCGTCGATTTTCTGCAATTTGTGACGTTCCAGAATTTAAATTCTATCCATTAGGTCCTAATGGACCATAAGAAACGGATTCACAGTTTTAGTATTTTTTAATTATTTATTTATATTTTTAAGAACTTTTTTTCGGTTTTTTTAAGTAAATTATAAATCTAAAATTCATTATGAATGATAGTAATAATTTAAAAGATAATATTTCATCCTTTTTTCTCCTGCAATAATCAAAAATTATTTTTTTTATTCAGATAAAAGTGTTTTCTTTATTGACTCTTAATAGCTAAATATATTTATTATTATGAATGTATAATTAGTTTAACTAATTTGCACTTATGGTAAAGTATCACATGCCCTTAAAATACCATTTGAAGGAATATAATCATTAATATATGTGTAATCACCCAATATCGTAGGATGCAAAGTCCCCCAAATGTGAAAATTTATCCGAAACCTCTAAAAAAAATTTAAAAGCATATGAAATCGCTCGCAATCTTTCTAATCTCGAAAAGTCTTTCAAATTCCTTAACATTCCCTGAAATTGTAATAATTTTCTAAATATTTTGATTATAAAAGAACCCTTTTAATTACTTTTTGTTATCACTGGAAGTTCCACCCTAAACGAAATATGTATATTGATATCAAAGCAGTTAAATCTACTGTAAATATGAATTTTCTCATTTCCGTTGGAGTAAATTTAATTTTTTTTTTCAAGTTCGCAAAATCGTTTTTTGAGCTTTGGAGATGACGTAGAAGCAATTAAGCGGGCGTTAATCGAGGGGGAGAGATGAGAAGCATTTCAAAACGTAAATTTAATTTTCTTCGTAGAACGAGGTGGGTCTTAAACATACATAATGAATAATTACTCTGTCGCGGTACAGCGAGAACAGTTCTTGCGGCTTGCGAATATGTACTAGCAACAGCCAGGGTTCTGTAAATCATTGTGTTGCAAATTATTGTAAAACTTCATTAAATTCTGCTAAACATTATTATCACTAAATTTAAATTTAAAATAATCAGTATTAAAAAGAGATCCATTTTTTATTTTAGTCACAGTTTTTAAAAATATTTACACATCACTTTTGACCATTGACCTATGACCCCTCATATTTCACCTCTTGTAACTTAATATTTTTCCTTTGAGTCTGAACACTAGCCAATGACGATTGTTTAACCCCTGATCACAAAATTCATTTAACCTTTGAACTATTACCTTTAACCTATTAACTTTGACCTATGACCTTTGACCTCTCACTTTAGAGAGTTGATCTGAACATTAACCTTGTTTTTTTACGATTGATATTTTTCTTCATTTATGAACTTTGACCCATTACCTTTGACATTTTACCTTTTGAATTTGGTCTTTAACTTTGACCTTTCATCTTTGACCTCTGATACCTCACCTTCGTCCTTTGACCTAAATACAAACCATTGGTTCTATCTTTCTTGGACCTTTATTTTGATATTTGACCTCTTATATGAACTTTGACCTATGACCAATCACATTTTACTTTATTAAAAAAACTTTAATGTTATTAAATTTTATTCTTTGACAATTGGCCTATGATCTTTAACTTTAAACTTTGACCTTTCTTCTCTGATCTTCGATCTTTGACCTTCACCTATAAAGCTGAACCTATGACCCCAAACTCATTTGGAATTTAATCTTCGTTCTTTAACCACTGGTCCATGAGTCATTGACTTTTTTTTATCTGTGACTTTTGACCCTCACCTATGAACCTGTGACCACTGACCTCACACGATTGAACTTTGGAATTTGATCTTTGTTCTTTGACCACTAACCTATGACCTCTGATCCTACACCCTTGATCTTTAACCTATGACCGCCGATTTTTAAACTTCGAAATATTACAGATTCCTATATTTCCTGTAATTAAAGCAAATTAATTACTTAAATGATATTAAATGAAGAATTAAGGAAGATTGTTAATTACTTAGGATTAAATTTATTACAAGATGAAAGGAATCTAATTTATGAGTATACAAAGGGAGTAGAAGTCAGATATTATTTTTTTTCTTGTGGGCAAATAACAAATGATGCTTTCGTTGCAATGAGGTTTTAATACACAAGGGTCTTAGAGTTGAATGAGCGTAATGAAGAAGGCGGAAGTAGAAAGAGAAGAACCGACGAAGGCAAGATCCTGCAGACATGGGTTTTGTTCTTTCCATTTGAGTACAAGCAGAGGAGACGGAAAGAGAAAGAGTTAGGGACATTCCCGTCAAGCAGGAAAAGAGGGATCGGAATTCTCATCTTCCCCTTACTTCTTTGACTTTTTATATTTTTAATTACGTATAGTCTCTTTATTTCACTTACCTGACAATGAGGCCGATTTAAAAAAAAAAGATATTTTCTGCTTTGAAGCCAGGCTCAATTATTGTTATTATAATTATCATTGTTTGAGTTTCAATATAACTTCTAAAATATGTTTTAATTTTTTTCTTTTCAATTCCCTAGTGATTCTTTAAAATAATTTGTAATTTTAAATTCCTTGAATATAATTAAGGTCATGTATTAGTTATCCGATCCCTACTTTACCGATATTTTTTTCTTTGCAACGTCACTTATAAATTTATTGAAATATCGAATTGAAAATTTCTAAAATTAAAGAAAATATGCTACGATATGCTTTTCTGGTCTTAAATTTTTATAAAAATAAAAAAAAATAATATTTTTTTTATAAATGTACATACAGTAGAATCCCGCTAATTTGTAATGCCAAGGGACCTGATCAATATTACGAATTACCGGGATTTACGAATTATCGGGATTACGAATTAGGGGCGATTTTTTCAAGGGACTGACGATTTACTACGAAATACCGAGATTTTCACTTTATCGGGATTACGAATTACCGGGATTCTACTGCATCAACAATAGTAACAGTAATAACAATAACATTAACAATAATAATAATAATAATAGATCTTTATTAAGTTGCCAATCATTTAAAATCACTTGAAACTTGAAATATTGTTAAATCTTTTCAAAATTGAAAAAGCGAGTGAAAAAGGAAATTAGGAGAAAATTGTAGCTGGAGCGACTTATTACGAAGTAAAAGCAAAGGTTAATTATGTTCGATCTAGCAAAGAATTAAAACGCTGAACTGGAAGTAATTAGTAATTCCGATCTCCTCTTAAACTTTTTATTTGAAAGACTCAAGAAAAAATGAAAAAGATAGTAGCAATAGCGAATCGAGAAAATTGCACAGTGCTTCAAAGTTTTTAAATAAAACTTTTATTTTCATGAAACGATAACGTCTATAAAATCAATATCGAGTATGAGAGACAATTTTCATCCGTTTTTAGTTCTGGAAATAGCTTAACGAAGATAAATTTAATTCATTAGTTGAACAAAGCCAATAAAAAATTTTTTTATCCCTTCAATAATTGTTTTAATCAATTATTGTGGGTTTTGAGTGGTTAGCAGATTTAAAATTTTTTTATTTTAAGAATGTAAACAATTTTAGGGGTTTTTAAAGGATTTTAAAGAATTTGAATGGATTTTATGGGCTTTCAAAAAATTCAAAAAAATGACCAGGGATTTTATAGGATTTCAAGAAATTTAAAAGATTTTAAAGATTGAAAGGGATTTCAAGATAATTAATGAGATTAAGGGCATGTGATACTTTACCATAAGAGCAAATTAGTTATACCAATTATACATTCACAATAATAAATATTTTTAGCTAATAAGAGTCAATATAAACCTTCGTCTACATGAGAGGAAGGTTTATTGACTCTTATTTACTAAAAATATTTATTATTATGAATGTATAATTGGTATAACTAATTTGCTCTTATGGTAAAGTATTACATGCCCTTAAGGCAGTGTATTACTTATCCGATCCCTACCTTACCGATATTTCTTTATCTGCAACGTTACTTCTAAATTTATTAAGATATCAAATTGAAAATTTCTATAATTAAAGTTAAAGCATTAAGGTACGTTTATAATTTATTTGAATAAGAATTGAGGACCACATAGACGCACCTTAGCATCTTTTTTTATTTAAATTTAAAAAATATATATATTTTTAGGTGAATGAGGGATATTTTAATTAAATTAATTTTTGCCCGATATTTGCTGTGGGTATATTGTATGTGACAATTAGCTTGTCTTTTACAAAAGTTTCATTGAACCATGTTGAAGCAGTAAAGCCTGTTACGCGTTTCACGAGACTACTTATTAGAGAATGTTGACCTGTTTTAAGTGGAATAGTAATTAAACTAGAAATCAGATTTCATTAGGTGATTGCTCTCTGTTCGAATATACTTCTATCTACCTATTTAAACCAAAAAGTACCTAATTAATTAATTTGACAACTGAAGTTTAATTTAGATGCAAAGCAAAGTAGACTTCCATTTCCATTATTTCCATTATTTAGAAACCTACATTTTCGTAAAAAAAATATTTTTTCGTGCTATGTATTTTGAAACATCCAATAATGGAATTTCAATTATTTTAATCACGAAAAATTTTTTAATTTGTTGAGAATCCCTTAAAATAAAATTTTAATTGTTTGAATCTAATGAAATCTTTCAAAATTCCTTTCATTTTTTTAAAATCATATATTATTATTATTATTATTATTATTATTATTATGTTATTTTTAAATTCGGAAGTATGTAGTCGACTTATTCAAAGTTTTATTTTTTATTCTATTTATTTATTTTGTTTTCTTTATCTGAATTTCTTTGCAATTTTTCGTTAATAAAATGAAAGCAATATCTGTTAAGAATTCTCGGAATTCGTTAAACGACGCTGGAAGGGAAATATGGAAAAAAAAGAGAGATTCGGTAATTTCGGGATAAAAGGTATGCGGTTCAAAGTTAATTGAGGGCCTTCTTATTCCAAATTATCCAAAAACTGAATACATTATTTCATCTCGTTTTCAAAAGTTCCACGAAACAACGTGAGAAACTCCTACACTCGTATTTCAAAATTGCTAAGAAAATTACTGCTCTAAAATCACTATTAATCAGCCAGTTTTTGCCCTTCCCTCAGAAAAAAAGATTTCTTGGAATCAAAGAAATTACTTTTCTTTATATAAGGTCAAAGAAAGAATTATTTTAAATCAGATGGAATTTCCACTAATAAAGAAAAAACTTTTTATACTTTTTCGATATTTAGAAAGAATTTATTAAAAATAAATATTTTTAAAAAATTGAACAAACGTTTTCGAATTTTAAGGGATTTCAAATGATTTTAGGGTATTTTGTAGAATTTTAAAGATTTTAATAAATTTAAGGGATTTTTAATCATCGAAATTTAATTTCAAGGGATTTTACAGGTTTTTTTTAAAAATTTCATGAAATTTCAAAATTGAATGATTTCAGGTATTTTATATAATTTAAGGGATTTAAAAGGATCTCATGAAATCTTATTATGCGATTTTAAAAAATTTTAATTCAGAATTTTTTTAATTCGATAACTTTTTTGTGTTTCAGTTAAATCTACGTCTCATCCTCGTCAGTGGAAAAACAAAAGAATTCCTATTTAGTCCAAGCGATTCTGCAGGGGACATAGCGCAACATGTGTTTGAAAACTGGCCCGAAGGTAAATTTAAAAGACTTTGTTCGACTTTCTATAAAACCAATTTCCGCTTTGCAGAGTTTTTTTTGCCATTTTCACAAGCTTGAATTTTTTCCGATCTAAATTTTAATTAACTGTCCTGCTTTAGTTTGAATTTCAGGCTGGTGATGCAATTTTCCCAATTTTCTACTTCAGATAGTAATTTTTTTTTTACATTTTTCACAATAAAAAAAAAAGTTATTTTAAATGTTTTAATTTTCAGGTCATGTGCAGGGTTGCGAACGTAATATACCTTAGGTAATTTACATAGTTTTTTATATGTAATTTACGTATGTAATTTACATCGAAATCACCAAATTCATATGGAGTGGGGGGTTTTCTACATATAATGTGCAATTTACATACTATGTAAATTACGTATTATACGTGAAAAATCCTCGAGTTACGCGTAACCGTGCAACCCTGGTCATGTGTCAGTTATCCGATCCCTATCTTTCCGACATTTATAAACTGTTTTGTCTACTTTACCGACATTTATAAAAAAAAATTTTTTTTATAAAAATTTAAAACACGATAGACGTTCATTAATGTTTATTTAAGGGCATGTAATACTTTACTATAAGAGTAAATTAGTTATACCAATTATACGTTCATAATAATAAATATTTTTAGCTAATAAGAGTCAATAAACCTTCGTCTACATGAGACGAAGGTTTATTGACTCTTATTAGGTAAAAATATTTATTATTATGAACGTATAATTGGTATAACTAATTTGCTCTTATGGTAAAGTATTACATGCCCTTAATTCTACAAATTTTCAACTCGATATCTCATTTTATGTAAACTTGAGTTGTTACAGAAAAAAATGTCGTTAAGGTAGAGATCGGCTTAGTTGGAAATTCTACTAACTTAAAAAAATTTGAACATATTTTAATATTTTTCTTCAATTTCTGTCTATTATTTTTTTATTCTACCCAACTTTTTTATTTGTAGGCTTTAGCCTTCAGGGTATGTACTTCTTAATAAAAGTTTTGTTTCCCTTCCAAAACTAATTTTTCCTAGATTTAGGGAATTTTGTGAATTTTCTCCCCTTCTGCACATAAGTTACAATGTAGAAACTTGAAAGAAAAATGATGATGGCGACGTTGTCCAATTCACGAATGAAGGCTTTCAATGATAAATTGAGTGAGATTTATGAGTCGATCGATGCCGCTCTGAATTATTAGATATCGAATGAATCTTCCTTGTCATAACGAGGGAAATGAATTTCTACCATTGTTCGCACCAATCAAACCAAAATTTAATTTATTTAGCTTCATTTTAATTTTATTTTTATTATTTTATAACCAATCAACATTTTATTTTTAAGTTCGTGTTTTAGTTATCAGATTCCTACCTTACCGGCATTTTTTCCTGTAATGCTATTTCTACATTTTTTCAGGTATCGAGATGAAAATTTAGTATTCCTAACTTTACGTTTGCAATAATAAATATTTTTTCCTAAACTAGGCAGCGAGAATTTTTTATAATATAGAGAGATAATATTATTTAATGTAATAATTGTTTCTTTGAACATATACTAAGTTTTTTTTATTACTTTCAGACTGGGCGGAAGAGGCGGTTGCCAAAGCAGAAATCTTGCGGCTAATTTACCAGGGACGATTTTTGCACAGCAATGTTACGCTCGGTGCACTTGGGCTTCCTTTCGGGAAAACATCGGTGATGCATCTTGTACCACGGGAAAACCTTCCCGAACCTAATTCTCAAGGTGAAACGATGCTTACATCTTACATTTTCCCGGATTATCTTATTAAGGCCATGTAAGACTTACCCGATCCCTACTTTACCAACATTTTTTTCTCTAAAACGCTACGTCTACATTTATTGAGATATCAAATTGAAAAGTTTTAAAATTGAAACTAAATCATTAAGGGCATGTGATACTTTACCATAAGAGCAAATTAGTTATACCAATTATATATTCATAATAATAAATATTTTTAGCAAATAATAGTCAATAAACCTTGGTCTCATGTAGACGAAGGTTTATTGACTCTTATTTACTAAAAATATTTATTATTATGAATGTATAATTGGTATAACTAATTTGCTCTTATGGTAAAGTATCATATACCCTTAAGGAACGTTTATCTGGTCCTAAATATCGACATTTAAAAAAAAAAAAATTTCAAAAAAATTTTTTTATTTTTAAAAAAATTTAAGAGCAGATAAACATACCTTAGCATATTTTGTTTAATTTAAGAAATTTTCAATTTGATATTTCAATAAATGTACAAGTAAGGTTGTAGATTAAAAATATGTCGGTAAGGTAGGGATCGGGTAAGTTACATGGCCTTAAGGCTATGTATGGGCAAAGACATTTATGGTATGGGCTAGAGCACAATGGAGAACTAAGCCTATTCCCTAAACTTAATGATGGTTCTATCTTTTTCTATCGTATTGCTCCATCTTTCTTGTCACGTGACCGCAAAAGAGATAGGGCCATATGATAGAAAAGGACAGAACCTTAGGTTCTCTATTGTGCTCTCTAGCCTTATTAGTTATCCGATCCTACTTTACCGTCATTTTTTTCTTTGCAATGTCACTTCTAAATTTATTGAGATATCAATTTGAAAACTTCTAAAATTAAATAAAATATACTAAGGTACGTTTATCTGGTCTTAAATTTTTATAAAAATAAAAATAATTATTTTGAAAAATTTTTTTTTATAAATGTAAATATTTAGGACCAGATGAACGTACCTTCACCTTGGTAATAGTATATTTCCCTTAATTTTATAAATTTTTAATTCGATGTGAAAAAAGGAGGAAATGCCGGTAAGATAGGGATCTGATAACTTATATATGGCCTTATAAAGATAATATCTTTGCTTAAAGTCATTTATTAGTTAACTGATTCCTACTTTACTGGCACTTTTTTATCTGAAATGCCATTTTTACATTTACATACATATTGAGATATTGAGTTGAAAATTTCTAAAATTGAAAAAAAAAGTGTATACTTTTTATTTTCATCCTGCAGGCATTTTACCCACTGGCGAATTTATGCACATTATACCAGAAGAAAATGAAAATGATGACCAATCGTAACCAAAAATCCAATTCCCGAAATCCTACGTGAGTTCCCATTTTTTTCCATCTCATTCCTTCTCCATTCAAATAAAAAATAATTCTTATATTTTCCACACAAAAATTTAATATTTGAATAAACTTAGTAATAATTTCATTGAACACCAATTTTTAAACGAAAATTAATTAAAAGAAAGAAAAAAATTTCATGTATTATCTTAAGTCTTTTTTACCAAAATAATATTCAAGAATCGCTTGAAACTCGAAATTCATAATGTAATTTTTCAAATGTGAATTCGGATTGGTTTCGAATTCAGTCGGATTGGAAAGGATTGAAAATCGTTCGGTTTCATTTGGATTGATTTCGGATTCACTCAGATTAAAAGCACAGATTGAAAAGTATCTTCGGATTAATTTCGGATTGATTCGAATTCGGGGCCAGGGATTAAAAAGGATGGAAAGGTAAACTTCAGATTCATTGGAATTGAAATTAGAGTTGACTCAAGAATTAAAAAGAATCTATAAGAATAGAAAACTTCAGATTAGATCGGAATGAAACTGTTTATTTATTCCGATCTTTCAGAATAAATTTCAGTCCGCTTAACATTCTTTAAAATCACTAAAAATTCCTTGAAATTCCTTAAAATCTTAAAAAATAAAGATCTTAAGTCTTTAGACATCCCTTAAAATCTTTAGACTTAAAATTTCTTAAAATCACGTAAAAGCTCTTGAAATTCTTTGAAGTTTTTAAAAATTATTTACAATTTCTTAAAATCCTTTATATTTTTTTTTAAATCTCTTCGACTTCTTTAAAATCATTTAAAATCTTTTAAATTTCTCCAAATTCGCTAAAAAAATTGTTTCTAAATACATAAGTTGTAATATTGCAATGCGTAAATTACGCATTGTCCAGAAATTTTGTGGGCAAAATTCTGTTAAATTTTTCATTTTTATTTACCTATTTACTAATTTTGAACACTCTTTTTTTTGCAGATCAGAGACAAAAGAGTAAAGGTGGGGGGAGCAGTTGCTGCTCATCTTCGTGCTGCATACTTTAAAAGTTTAAACTTGAGCTGCCCTCTTTTTATTTGTCCGAGGCGTTTCTCTGCGAGCCGGCTCTGCACAGAGGCTGGGCCATGGTTTCTAAGGTTTCCTGCTGATGTAAAATCGCCAGTGGCAGAGCTCGCGGATCCCAGCAGAGAGCGATCCCAGTGCCAAGGGAGAAAAAAAGGAAAGAAAAGGATCCTGCAAAAATCCAAAATCAAAATTCCCAGGACTCGCCGCAACACCACCAGTTTCTCTGAGCCAAACGAATCTCGTAAATAACTTAGACAAATTTTGCTCTCGTACAGGAAATACTCAAATTCTACTTCCAGGATTCGCTCTCTGAAAAAAAAATGCTCCGCGACTCGACCACTGCAAAAACTGTCACAGCAGCGTTATTATTATTACGATACAATTATCTAGGTGGAAAATAAGCGGGTGCCTGTTGTGCGAATGTGTGCGCGCGAATTCAAGAGTCTGAGACTAAGTTTATGTTGTGATATGCAGGTAGCGAATATATATTATATACATACTATTATTAAAATTATAAAAAATATATATATATATATATATATATATATATATATATATATATATTATATATATATATGAAAGATGGTATGAGATACACGTTGAGATGCAGTTAAGGGTTTTGGTTTCAGGTTCTAACTTCAAAATTCGATTTCCTCGTTTTAATCAATGAATATTGTAAACTTATTTTTTTCGCTCTGTGGCGCTGTTCACTTTTTGAATATAAATATGCGTATAGTGAGAAAAAAATGCATAATTTCAATACTTGTTTTTTAAAAAAAAAAAAAAAATGAAAAGACGGAATTTTGGGATTACATTTAGAATTCTTCGTTTTGTGCAAAATGTACTAAAATTATGTAGTGATTTTTCGCTCTGTGTGCATATTTCTATTTAAACGGTGAATAGTGCTACAGAGCGAGAAAATATTTATTTGTAATATCTATTGAGTAAAATGAGGAAATCAAATTTTGAGGGTAGAATTTCTATCCAACGTCCTTAAACTCTCTTAGGCGATGATAGACTTTATTATCGATTTCAACGTACTATTATAGTATTATATGACGCCACTTTGAGAGTTTAGTATTTGTCGGTCGAAGAGCGGAGTACTCAATCTCTGAGTCTGACCGTAGCTAGAAGATGTGTCCGATATATTCCACGTTGCTCCCTTTCCTTACGCCCGTACCATTTTCATATCCTCACTTCCTCCCTTCCCTCAATCGGGCTTACAAACAAATTTATTGCGCTCGGCGGTGCGATTATTCCGAAAATTATCACAGAATTAAGACCATGTATTTGTTGTACGATCCCTACCTTACTGACAATTTTTCCCTGCAATGCCATTTCTATTTTTATTGATCGAAATTTTACCCTAAAAATTCGATTTCCTCATTTTACTCAAAAAATATTATAAATAGATATTTTTTTGTTCTGTAGCGTTATTCACTTCTTAAATTGAAATATGCATACAGAGCTAAAAAATTACTTAATTTCAGTATTTTTTGCAAAAAACGAAGAATTCGAAATCTACCTTTAAAATTCCGTCTTTTCATTTTACGAAAAAAGTTTTTAAATTATTCATCTTTTCGCTCTGTATGAATATTTCTATTTGAAAAATGAATAGCACTACAGAGCGAAAAAAAAATTATAATATTTATTGAGTAAAGTGAGGAAATTGAATTTCAAGTTTAGAGATTCATTTCAATGCCCTTAAGAAACAATAAAAAATTTCGAATTTCGTACTCTCGAGCGCTTCGGCATTATTAAATTATATTAAAACCCGTTACGATGCGTTGTAGCTTATTCTATACTCTCCTATGATAACTGTACTACAAATCTTACCAGTGCATAACAATGTGTATATATTTATATACATATATATCGTCCTTATGTAGTCGTACTTGATCGAAATTAATAATTACGATTTAATTTATTTCTCTCCGACTCGATCGAATCTATTTTTGCTAGTTCTACCCTGAATTTCAACTGGTGATGAAATATTGAATTTAATCCATCTTTAAATCCAAATTTTAACCCAAAATTAGAATTCTTCATTTTACTCAAAAAATATTATAAATAGGTATTTTTTCCTTCTGTAGCGTTATTTAATTTTTAAATAGAAATATGTATACAGAGCGAAAAAATATATATTTATATTTTTTGAGTAAAATCAGGAAATCAAATTTTGAAAGAATTTCGTATTCTTCGTTCAGGGACAAAAATTTAAAAGTAAACAGTTTTTCACTCTATAGACACACTTCTATTTCGAATAAGAATCTATTTACAGAGTGAAAAGATTCTTATTACTAATATTTATTGAGTAAAATGAGGAAATTGAATTTTAAAATCAGAACTTGGATCCACAAAAACATCGATGTATCAATATTGCGTCACTATTTTTAACAATAAGTCACCAAGGAAAATTCGAACGAACGTGAATGGACTCTCTCCAATTTCTAAATTGAATTAGAAACGCACTTCTTATGTTCAAAAGTCTTTTTATTTTCTTTTTTTCTTGGAAAAACTGCCTCTACCTTTTTTCGTTCGTTGCTCAAAGTAATATTAAGGTGTTGATTATAATATGATTCGTGTAACGGGACGAAAATTATTGTACATTGCATTTGACTAATATTTTTATTTAGGAGGCAATGGGAAAATGGAAAATACTTTTGAAAATGAAGGTACTTTAAAATTTCACAATTGTGCGCTTAAAATTCGATTTCTTCGATTACTCTCAGCAAATGTTTGGAGTTCGATATCTTTTCGCTCTGTAAATCTTTTTTTATCGAAATAGAAGTATGTCTATAGATCGAAAAATTGTTTAGTTTTAATAAATTTTGCGTAAAACGAAGAATTAGAAACCTAATTTTAAAATTCAATTTTTTATTTGAAGTAAAAAATATAAAAACTAGACATTTTTTTGCTCAGTACACATATTTCTATTTGAACAATAAGGATACTTAATTCTAATATTTCTTGAGAAAAATGAAGAATTGTAATTTTGAGATTTGGATTTTGATCCTAACCTTTAGTGAATTCGAGAGCTCGTGAATTCACAATTAAAATTCATTTTCAGAAGTAAATTATGTGTCCGAAACAATAAATGTCCTTGAAAAGAGAGAAAAAGAGATTCGGATTAAGTTTTCGCGAAAAAGAAAAGGTTTCTTCAATCTCGATATTTAATACAAATCCTTGTGTCCGAACTAAATATCTTTTTAGTCTCTTATTCTCATACCTAAGGACTAATGAAAAAATTAAACGTTTTATAATAATATATAAATAAAAAAAAATAAATAAATACAGAACATAAAGTGTCGTTAAGCGCTCTTGTTAATGGATTAAAGGATAAAATAATTTTATCGAGGATTCTTCGATTCAAAAATAATTACGACCTCGTTAAAACGAGTTTAGCAATATTTTAAAAATCCCTCCCTCTAATATCGAAGATTTCAAAGGTCATCAAAATTACAAAAAGCTGTAAATAGCCGAGTTTTTCTTTCTTCAAACACAATATTCAATATTTTTCGTTTCAGAATTTTATTCGAAATTCGGGGGAGGGATTCGTATTCACAAAACTTTATAACGCAGTTATGAAATAAAATCCAACGACCGTAGAGAAACGTTTGTAATTTTAAATAAAAGTCATAAAAGTCGAGTTAAGTTTTAATCGAAGACTTTTTATCGTTGAAATGCGCGAAGTCAAATTGTAAAAAGTAATTTACTTGCGTTTCTGTAGCTGGCGTTTTATCCAAATTTATTGAGAGAGTGAGAGATTGGGGTGGGAGGGAGAGAGGGGGGGGCTAAATCGAAAGTTACATATTTTAAAGTAAGACTTTTATAAACAGTAGACGAGATTCGAGCTTTCGGTCGCTTTGCGATTTAAAAATCTTTAAAAAAGATTTCCATTTAAAGTCTTTTTAAAATTTTAAAAGCTTCCGTATTCGAGAAATTTAAAACATTTTTTTAAGGCTTCGGAAAATTGGGCGCTTTGCGACCGAAAGCGTTTTCAAATTTGAGCGCTTTGTGACCAAATTCGCTTGTACATGATGTAATATTGTCTTCTCTTCTATCAAAAACTGTCTTTTTCTTCGAAACGAATTTTTTTGTGCGATTTGAGATCCATAGAAAGTCGAGGGAACGACTTAAAATTTTCAAGAAAACGTAGATCGACCGTCCTTAGAATACGAGAAGCGTGAAAAGATGTCCATTTGCTGAAAAGAAATTGTAAGCTTCAAAAGAAATGAAATTAGCGAAGAGCATTTTTTGTGAAACGTGTCCCGAAAAATCGGATTGAAATGAAACTGAACTTTTGTCTTAATTAGTATTTATTTTCAAGTAAGGGTTAAATAAGAATATGCGTTAGAATATTCGAAAAAAGTCAACTTTTGAATAATCATATTCTTATCTCCGTATCTCTAAATTTAATTGGAAATTAAGAATTTTTTAAACGTTAAAAAATCTACATTTTCGAATTTAGAGTCTTCATAATTGTAGAATAATTTTTTATTGAAAGCCTTTATAAATTAAAGAACCTTAAATTGAGAAGCTTCTCTACAAGTTTAAAATTAAAATATTCAAATTTGCGACAATTTTATATTTAAATTTTTAAAACTTGTTAAATTCCATATTGGCAACTTTGGTAAGTTTTAAGTTAGAAGCATTCGAAATTAAATAATTACGAGTTAAAGTTAAATAATTGTGGAGTTATTGGAATAACTTTACATTCAAAATTAATCAATATGGAATGCTTTGAGTTTTAAATTTGCTTTTCTAATTTCGAAGGGTTCAAATTTATTCCAATTTAAAGGCATTTTTTAATTTTGAAGGCGTTGAAATTTAAATTATTTGACTCAGAACCCCTCGCATTTGAAATTTTGAATATTTCGATTAAAACTATTGATTCTAGAGAAAAAGAACGAGAGATAAAAACGTAATAATTGAAAAGGTGATTCTTTTGCCGAGCCTAATTCTAAATTAAATAATACGACTTGTTAAGACTTTATTTTAATTTCTATTTCTATTTAGTAAAGAAAGGTGTACATTTTACAAATCGATCTCTTCAATTTCAATTGAAAATTTTTTCAAGGGATTTGTACATCGACCAAAAATTACCAGTGACTTTTCGATGGATTCCTCGAAATTGATCCATTTTTAAAAAAGGAGGACTTTGATTTCGAGATTTTTGGATCGAGAGAGCGAAATTCTTCTGTTTTGGGCAAATGAGTTTATTTGGCGAACTCGAGGAAGTGCGGCCCCTAAAGTATCGTAATATCGCATGTGTGTAGCGAAATAATCCTAAATGTATCATGGAATTAAAGCTAATTAACTGTTTGAAGCATAAGGATAAAGAAACTTGTTCATGACGATGACTAGAATATTGAAATATTGAAGGCAGAGTGTTTACACGGTTATTCAAATATCGCATCGGTATCCGTGATTTTAAGGCTCCAATCAAAAAACTGTTTTAGAAACAAACAAAAAAGAATCCGAAGCCCAAGCATTTTCCAAATTCGAGTCTTTAAATAGAAATACGCGTGCAGAGCGAAATGTTTTATATAATTCTTCGTTTTGACAAAAAAAAATACTAAAATTATATATTTTTTCGCTCTGTACGCAAATTTCTATTTAAAAAGTGAAAACAGAGCGAAAAAATTTTTATTTCTAATATTGGTTGAGTAAAATGTGGAAATTTTATTTCGAGTTTAGAAGTAGAATCTAACACTTTTAAAAATATTTTTCAATATTTTACAGTATTTTGAAATATTCTCGAATAATGTACTTGAAAAATTCCCTTTAAACTTGTAAAGTTTTGGAATATCATTTTGACTAGGACTCGAAATTTGTAATTAAAGTTTGAACTTCGAAAAAAAAGAGTAAATAAAGAGAATCAGTTTTTTGTTTAGACGCCAGGTGGATTTATTCCTTTAGGCAATTGTGTATAGTTAAATGAATTATTCTCCGATCTTTTTTGTCTGATTTTGTCAATGGGAAGCGAATCTCAAAAATGAAATCCACTCTCGCGACTTATCGGTTTAAGTTGTAGATTTTTTTAACGATTATGTGAATCAAGACCCTCAGGATCAGGAGGCGTCGTTCTCTATTTTATCGCTACTAGGTCCTAGGCACTATAATTCATCTGTAAATAGAACAATATTGATATTTCAAACTAGTGAATATTCTAGACTTATCCGAGAAAGTCGTTAATTGGAAAATAAGAATGAACTGTAAGTTTGTTATTTTTTTCAGATCGTTGCGTAAGTGGGAAAGACCAAACTTGAAGGCAGGATGGAGTGAAACGAGCGAGGAACTTGAATTTCTATTGAGCAATCTGGAGAACATATTTTTTTGCAGGACAAATTTTGTACGTTCTCTGACTCACAGCAATATGTGTAATGTAAACTAATAAGATTAATAAGATACCCTTCTTGGTAGATCGAAACCGACTACTACATTCCTAATCTCGCTCGTGCGATTCCTTCCTGCAAATTTTGAGGGGTCTACTCGATTTTGCAGATTTATTATTAAGCTTATGTTACGCACCTCATTTGTAAATATTAGATCGTATTTTTGTCTTCGATGTAAAATCAACGAGGATCTTAACTGCAACTAATGGCTTAGTTCTTAGTGTAAGAAATAAAGTTACAAAGCGTAAAGGGAAGAAATGGACAAGTCTCTTTTTTTTATTTCTTCCTCCTTTAGGCTGAAATACCTTCAAATTCTTAGAAATATCATGAGTTCTCTTTAAGTTTTTTAAAATCTTTTAAAATTCCTGATAATTGCTAGAAATACTATGAAATATTCTTAAATCCCTTGATTTCTTAAAAATATTTTTATTCTTTGGAATTTCTCTAAAATCCTTTGTAATACTTAAAAATATTTTGAAATTACTTGAAAATCTTGAGATTTAAAAATAATTTTATGGAAAATCCTCAATTTTAGAAGATTTAAAGTTTTCAGTCCTTTTTTTTCAAATAATAAATTTTTTAAATATTTAAAACAATTTGAATAAAATTTCAAAAATATCAAAAAGTTTTCTAAAAGTTAAAGTGATTTTAAAAACGTTTCAAAACAATTTTATGTGATTTGAAAAGATTTGAATCAGATTTCCAAAGATTGAAAGTAATTTTTAAAAATTTCATTAATTTTATGGAATTTGACGAAATTTTAAAAGGACAATTCCCGGATTTCCTTAAATTCCAGTATGAAACATAAATATTCGTATTAAGAACAACATAATAATAGGCTATCGCAATAAATATTATAACAATTTCGCAAGCTAAAGCTATTTATTATTAAGCTATTTATTTATTTAAGCTATTTATTATTTCTAAAGCTATTGTAAGTTGCTTTTTTGTGTTTGTTAGTGTTATATTTTACAATGTGCATGTGCAAGGTGGAAACAAATAAGGCTTAGCTTACATTTTAAATACATTCCAATAATATAAAATTATATTTCAATAAGTCAAATGATGTACTTACCTATTTGTATCAGCAAACATACGTATATTTCATCAAAACGTCAAAATGTCGTACATAGCTACGAAAAAATATACCGGCATGTTCCGCATGTTTCTGTTTTGACAGGGCAAGCAACATAGCGGTTTTAATATTCACTACACCTTTAAACTTCTTACACTCAAAATCCCTAGAAAGTACCCTAGATTTGCCTGGGACTAGATTTGCCGTCGTCTGCTATTTATACCGGAAGTTCCATTGTTCGCTTCACCCCCGTGGGGTTGGTAGCCTGGATTTGGCTTTCGGCAAACTTCACTTAGTGTGTGTACGCAAAATGGCGGACATTGATATAGATTTGTATGCCGACGATCTGGAACAAGATTTTGCCCAGGTAATACTCAAAACGTTAGTTTTTTTCCTCAAAACATTTTGAACAGAGACCCCAGTGTGCTCGAATAAAGTATTTGACTTTTTCCAACTCTTAAAAAACGTTCTCTTATCGATTCAACTTTTCGGCGTCTAGTGCTTTCAAGTCCCACGTTTTTATCATTTTTCCTATTTTGTTAACAATGGAACCGATTTCTTCAAAGAAATTAATACTTTTCTTCATTTCTAAATTAAATTTTGAACTCAGTGAGATGTTTGCGTAGTTGTAAAGTCTTTTCTCTCATTTTCTTTTCGGCTTCGGTCGAGATATGAAAAAAGGCGGTTTTTAATGTTTAGCACACAAGCACACAAATTACAAAAACAAGAGAAATATTCTTCTGTAAAAATCGGGTTGTGATATTTAAGTAAAAACATGTTTTTACGAATTTGTCTGTCTGTGTGTGTAGATTTTTAGTTTGTGAGCTCGATAAGCGGGCAGATTTTTTTGTTTATTTTTATATTTATTAATTCAAGTTTTGTTATAATGCTTTATTAATTTTTCCGATATAAATAATATTTTGACTCCAAAAGATTTTTGAACATTTGAAACTTACAGGATTGTAAGAAATTTTATTCTCTAATAATTTTAATTTTTCTACTTTTAATTAAGGATGAATTCGCTGGCGATGGTGTCGATTTATATGATGATGTTATCGCCGCACCTTCTGACCGAGTGTCAGTCACCGTCAAGAGCGAGCGAGAAGAACGAGAACGAGAGAATAATTCTCCCAGTGAAGAAACAAATGGAAACGCTTCATATCACCAGCTCGGAAATAATATTCAACCTAATCAAGTTGGTCGCAGACATCAACTTTATATCGGAAATTTAACTTGGGTAATTATATTTTTTAATTCCTACATTCTGCCATTATATATTTATTTTCTCTTCAAGTTTAAAGTATTTAAAACTAATTAGGCTCTATAGGTATGAAAAAAATAGTCAAAATTGTAAGATAATTATATTTTTGATTTAGTGGACCACTGATCAAGACATAGCGGACGCGGTTCGAGGAATTGGAATCACAGACTTTGTGGAAGTGAAATTTTTCGAGAATAGAGCCAATGGACAGTCAAAAGGATTCTCTGTTGTTTCCCTGGGCTCAGAACAGAGCATGAGAATGTGCATGGATAAGCTTCCGAAAAAGGAAATCCATGGACAGAATCCAGTCGTTACATTCCCTACGAAGCAAGCTTTAAACCAGGTAAATAGCGAGAACTTAACTCGGAAGTCGAAGGTATACCAAGAGATTTTTAAGAATTTAAATGGATTTTATGGAAATAGAAAATATTAAAACACTTTTAAGAGATTTTTTATGGAGTTTTAAAAGATTTCAAAATATTCTAAAGATTCGAAAAATTTCAGAAGCTTTTCAAAGATAGCATTAGTTAATAATAATTCCTTTTTCGTTTGTAGTTTGAGTCTCAGTGCAAAACTCGACCTTCTCCCACGCCTCAGCAGAATCAGAATCAACGCTCCCACAATTCTCACAGAGATCAACCGATGTCGCCTCATCAGCAACATCCTCAACACCAACCGCATCCACAGCACATGCAACAAAATCATGGTCATCGAGGAATGATGATGGGACCACCACAATATGATGTAAGCTTTCTAATTTATTTAATGTATTTTATTTTTATTTTTATATATTTATTAGACAGGCCAGGCGAGTCAAGGAAATATTAGGGTAAAGAAAAAATTTATCAGGGAAAAAAGATAAAAATTTTCAAGCATTCTTTAAGATTCTATAGATTTCTAAAGATTTCAAGAAATTTTCAATCATTTTAAAGGATTTTAAGAGGTTTCTAGAAATTTTAAAGGATTTCATGAAATTTGAAGAGATTTTTAGGAAACTTTATGGAATTCAAAGAATTTTAAGGTATTGCAAAGGATTTGTAAAATATTTTAATAAACTTGTAAGGATTTAAAGAAATTTTGATATTTTTTGAGTAATTTTAAGAGATTTTAATGGATTTTAATTGATACCGTGGAATTTTAAGAGGTTTCTATAAATTTTGTGAGATTTAAAGTAAAAAGTTTTTTAAAAGGTTCCGTAGAATAATAGGAGATTTCAAAAGATTGAATGAAGTTGCAAAAGATTTAAAGTGATGTTATGCGAAATTTTTGAAAAATTTCAATAGCACTATTATTGAAAATTTATTTGAATATTTAATAATTTTCTGACGGAGAAATGTCTTTAAATCAGGGAAAAGTCAGAGAAATCTCAGGGAAATTGAAAAATTGTATCGAGAGAGAAATGTTAGAGAAATTAAAGAATTTATTTTTTCGACTCTTAATACCATAAAATATATTTGAAAAAATATAAATGAATAAAAAATATAAAAACAAAATAAATAATTGTATAAAAACTTTTATATAATAAGAAATATTTCTTGGATTTGCTTAAACTAATTTTAAATTAAATTAAAAAGGGGCCGAGACAAGGGCAGAGAATTCCGCCGCCTGGAATGGGACCGCAAGGACCTGGGGCTCCTCAACAGGGACCACCTCGCATGCACGGACCTCCGATGGGTCCAGGTCCAGGTGGACACCATCCTCTTCCAGGTCATCCTAATCAGGGTCCACCACCTCCTGGGTATCAGCAAGGACCCTGGAATGGACCCAGACCGAACGGTCCACCGGGACCTCCGAGAGGCCCTAATGGACCTGGTGGACCTCCTCAACAAGGAATGCAAGGCCCAGGACCTGGCCAACGACCCCCTCCGGGCATGGTGAATGATTTTGTAAGTTAGATTTATTATTAATTATTATATAATTTCAAATCAGGCAGATTCTACACATGAAAGTTGCAAAATCTCTCAGGGACGAAATATGTAGTTTTTTAGAGGGAAATTAGGCGACACGTATTTTTGTGATTTGTGAAAAAGAAAATTTTTACAAAGTTATGCGTATTTGAATTTTTGGCTTTGTTTTTCAGAAAAAAAAAAAAAAAAAAAATTTCTTTAAAGATGTCATGGGTTTCTAATGAGTTCAAAAGATTTTCAATAATTTTAAAAAATTTTAAGAGGTTTCTAGGAATTTAAAGAGATTACAAGAGATTTGTATAATAAGGATTAAGTGAATTATTAAAGGATTAAGTGAAATTTTAAGAGATTTTAAAGAAAGTTTAGGAAATTCAAAGAATTGTAAGGAATTTTAAAGAATTTTAAAAAGCTTGTAAGAATTTTAAGAAGCTTATACAAATTTTAAGAAATTTCAACGTTTTAAGAATGATTTTAAGGAATTTTAATATTGCTCCTAGAATTTAAAAAAATTTCAAATGTTATTTTTGATTTTTAAAAGATTTTGTGAGGTTTTTGTTTCCAAGAATTTTTATTTAGAGTTTTTAATGCATTTTAGAGAACTTTAAAGTTTCTTATTGAATTTTATAGGATTTCATGAGGTTTTTATGATTTGTAAAAAATTCTGTGAAATTGTAAAGGATTTCATGGAATTTTAATAGATTTTAAAGAATTTATGACATTTTATGGGAATTTAAATATTATGATGGAGTTTTAATGAATTTAGAGATTTTTCTAGGAATTTCAAAAGATTTCAGCGAATTTTAAGGGATTTCAATAAGTTTTTCAATAATTTTAAGACATTTTGACGCATTTTAAGGGATTTTAAAGTTTCAAGGAATTTTAAGAGATTTCCAAAGTTGTAAATTTGATAGATTTTTACGAATTTCAAGTGTTGTGAAGTCATTTTAAATTTCAAAATATTTAAAGTGATATTATACGAAATTTTTGAAAAATTTTAATAGTAATATTATTGAAAATTTGTTTACATTTTTAATATTTTCCTGTCAGAGAAATGCCAGGGAAATGAAAAAATTGTATTTTGTGGCCACCCTGTAGTAATTCTTTTTATTAAAAGTCTAATTTCAAGTTTTTTAATCTTTCTAACAGTACCACGGCGGCCCGCCTGGACCTCCAAATCAAGGTCCGCCCCGAGGCCCACCCGGGCATCCTGGCCCTCCACCTGGTGAACTCCGAGGAACCCCAAATCGAGGCCCCGAATGGAATCGTCCACCAGGTTCGTTTATTACTCCCATCACTACATTTTGATTGAAAACTGCTATTTATTTCCCATTTCTTTTCGATCCTTTTTAATCTTATTTCCTCTTGGAGGTCTTTTTATTTTTGAAATTTCTTTTGAACTTATTTTCTATTCTGGAATCATTTATTTATCTTTGTTTGCATTCTCTTCAATTTTTCTTTGCTAGTAGTAAAAGTAAAACGTAATAGTAAAATATTGAAGATGCAATTCAAATCAGGAATGCATCACGAGCCTCAGGGACCATCAGTGTTCCCTCAGCATCCACACATGCAAGGCCCTCTGCAGAGAGGACCTCCGTCAGGTCCTATAGGTGGTGAGCCTCTTCTATGATAATCACTTGAGATCACCCAAATTTATTTAGAGTATTTAGACTGAGACTAGGGATAGGGATAGACGATCTTAAAAAATAATAATAATAATAATAATTGATTCAAAAAGATCGATTTTGAAATTCTCGATTCGATTTAATCGATTAATCGGATAAAAAGGCCGATTTTTTAATCAATCTCCAAAAATTTTTTTTAAAAATCTTTTTAACACTTAGAGACAAAAGTGTTACTTGCACATGTTGTGGATTTAAATTATCAAAATAAAAAAATTTCTATATTATTAGAAAAAGGAAAATAAGTTTTAAAAAACACGCCATGTTTGCCAATCAGGACAAACGTTTTTTATTATTTTAAATTGCACAAATTCTAAAGCAATAAGTATTATTTATGATTAAATGTCTGACATAAATATCAAGTTCAGTAGAATCCCGCTAATTCGTAATTTCAAGGAACCTGACCAATATTACGAATTACCGGGATTTACGAATTAGGGAGATGAAAAAATAAAATTACAAATTATCGAGATTTTAAGGCATATAGGTATGTATGTACTTCATTAATGCTGGAAAAAATCTGTGACCTTCTTTTGGACAAGGGAATTTGCATGTGTTTGATCTATTGCGTTTTATGAACTGCACGTTTGAGATTTTTAGAAGTCATTTTTTAGACTTTTTCAGACACTTATGAACGTGACTAAAGATACAAACGAAAGACGAAAACAGCCTACCGTACTACGTATTACGAATTATAAGACGTTTAGGAACGTTAACTATGATTTATCGGGATTCTTGGCCAAAAATTTATTACGAATTAACGAGGGGACCAAAATGCATTGTTTCCTTACGAATTACCTCGATTTTTTCAAGGAGCTGACGATTTACTACGAAATACCGAGATTTTCACTTTATCGGGATTATGAATTACCGGGATTATGAATTACCGGGATTCTACTCTATTATTGTAAAGTTTATAATGTTAATATCTTTGTACAGTGTTCGTCATGTATGCCTTAACATTTGTCACTAGGATTTTGCATTAAATGCGTGCAAAAATCTAGTGACAAATGTTAAGGCATATATGACGAACACTGTACTTTATGTATCACTTTAGGGATATTTTCGTGGTAGATTCCTCGATCTCATTTAAAACTAAAGAACGATTCATAGAAACAGGAAAAATAAAGACAAAAGTAATTTTATTAAAAATATTTTTTAAAATAAACTACATTTGTTTACTTAAGGGCATGTGTTACTTATCATATGAGCAAATTTAGATAACCCGGGTTTTTTTCTACAATTTTTACATTTTCAAAAAAATTATAGTCAACATCCGTCAAGAACGTGAACACGTACGGATGTTGACTAAAATTTTTTTGAAAATGTAAAAATTGTAGAAAAAAACCCGGGTTATTTAAACTTGCTCATATGCAAAGTAACACATGCCCTTAATAAATTTAACGAAACCTAAAAATTTCTCATAAATAAAATGTAATAGACAGAATTTTAGAAAGTGTTTTAATTGAGAAAAATGAGCTATTGTTTATGAAGATTGAAGATTAAAGATTAAATAAAATTATAATTGTTTTGTAAGATTAGAGAAAAAATACGAAATTATTATTGGACAGATAATTTTGACTCAAACTATATTTCTTTCGAGTTGACAGTTTTGAACTTGAAGAGAAAGAAATATGTGAACAAAACAAAAAAAAGAGAAAGGAGATCGAATCGAGATCACTCGTCCTTAACTGGGACCACATCTTTTTTCCGAAAACCTGAAATCCTGAATATGGAACACCTAATTTTATAAGAAAAAATCATCTTTTCACCTTTTTTAATGGCAACAGCTTCTATAGAAGCTATATTTAATGATATATCATTACTATAAATTCGATGTGGTTAATGAGGAAAAGGATGTGGTTCAATGAAAGGGAGAGAGAAAAATGTAGTGATGTAGATTGGGTTAAAGTGTCTCGAGTTAGAAGCTTTATTTAATTAATGAGTAGACTCTGTTTGTTAATTTTTAAAAAAGGAATGATAATTTCTTTATTCTTTAGGCATGATGCAAGGACCAGGAGGAATGCCACCAGGTCATGGAATGCAACCTCAGGGACCTCAAGGTCCACCAGGAGGACCTGCGCCCCATGTAAATCCAGCCTTCTTCCAACAGGGTCCTCCCCATCAGGGGCTACCCGGACCTCCTCATGGCCCTCCTCACGGACCACCTCATGTACCTCCTCATGGTCAACCACATGTAGTACCTCCACCTCATAATTACGGACCACCCGCACAGGTACTTCTGAACTTTTTTTAAAATTAAATTCTTTAAAAACACTTAAAATATCTTGAAAATCCCTAAAATAATTTATAAAGGCCATGTGATACTTTATCTTAAGAGCAATTTAGTTTCCCCAACTTTACGTTCGCAAATTTTATATATATATATATATATATATATATATATATAAACTTAGGCCATTTACCTTTATTTCCAGAGCGACCACATATCAGGGAAGTCAGGGAAATGCAAGTAGTTGTCAGGGAAAATGAAAATTGACGTTTATACAATGTTATTTTTGTCGTATTGCATATATAGATTTTATATTTTATTAACAGATTTTAAAAACTTTCCAAGGATTTCGAAGAATTATAAAGAATTTCCAGGCATTCTTTGAAATTCTTTAGGTTTCTAATGATTTTAAGAGATTTTCAATAATTTTAAAAGATTTTAAGAGGTTTCTATGAATTTAAAGGTATTATAAGAGATTTATATAATATTAAAAAGATTTAGTGGAATTTTAAAGGACTTCATGAAATTTTAAGAGATTTTTAAGAAAGTTTAGGAATTTCAAAAAATTTTAAAAGGTTTTAAAAAGGGTTGTAAGAATTTTAAGAAATTTTCTTTTCTAACAGTGATTTTAAGGGATTTGATTGAAATTTTATAGAATCTCACAAGATTTTTATGATTTATAAAAGATTTTGTGAAATTGTAAAGGATTTCATTGAATTTTAATAGATTTTAAAGAATTCATGATATTTTGTGGGATTTTAAAGTTCCTCGTGGAATTTTGAAGTATGACAGGAAATTTTAAGAGATTTTTAGGAATTTTAAAATATTTTTAAGTTTTTCGTTGAATTTAAGTGATTTCAAATGATATTGAGGAATTTTAAGAGAATTAGTGAAAATTTAAGCGATTTTATGGAATATTAATAAATTTGAAGGGATTTCGTGGAATTTTAAGATGTTTCTAAGAGTTTCAAGAAATTTTATGTGATTTCCAGGGTTTATGATTTGAAGTGATTTGAAATCAGAGAAATTTGTCTGAAAGTCAGGGAAATTGAAAAATTGAATCTTGTAGCCACCTTGAATTTGGAACCGAATACTTTATTTTGTAATTTGAAATCTAATTATAAGTATATAATTTAATATTACAGGTTCCCTACGGTGCACCAGGTCCAGATCACCGTCCTGAAAGTCATACGACTCTTTCAGAACAAGAATTTGAGGAAATAATGGGTCGCAATCGAACAGTTTCATCTTCCGCAATCGCCAGGGCAGTTTCAGACGCTGCTGCTGGGGAATATGCGAGTGCCATTGAAACTCTGGTCACTGCGATATCACTTATTAAACAGTCCAAAGCAGCTGCTGATGATCGGTGTAAAATTCTCATCAGTTCCCTCCAAGATACGCTCCGTGGTGTGGAGACCAAAAGTTATGGTTCCACAAGAAGAGGTGAAATTTACATACAAATATGTGGAATACCTAATTTTTTTTTAATTATTTTTTCTTTTAAATAGCAGGCTTCACAATCTTTCCTCTTTTTTCCCCCATTCAGGGTCACTACATGTCACGGAAATCAGGAAAGAAAAAAATTTGTTAGGGAAATGCGAGTAGTTGTTAGGGAAAATATAAATTGAGAGTTATGCTAACTATGTTATTATAGTCGTATTACATAATTCATTTAACAAATTTTAAAAGCTTTCCAAGGATTTCAAAGGTTTATAAAGAATTTCCAGGTATTCTTTGAGATTCTCTGGGTTTCTAATGATTCCAAGAGATGTTCAATAATTTTAAGGGATTTGAAATATTTCTAAGAATTTAAAGGGATTACGAAAGATTTTTATGATTATGATATTTAAAAGATTTCCTGGAATTCTAAAGGATTTCATGAAATTTTAAGAGATTTTTAAGAAAGTTTAGGGAATTCATAGGATTTTAAGATATTTTGAAGCTCTCTGTTATTATTGAAAATTTTCTTGCATTTTTAATAATTTTCTGTTAGGGAAATTTGTCTTAAAGTCACGGAAATTGAAAAATTGAATCTTGTGGCCACCCTTCTATTTTTAAAGAATTATTTTTTTTACATTCTCTCCAAAGAATGTATTAGATTTTTTCCTGTTTTTAAAAAATTCACCTTTTTCCTCTTTTTTCTTTTTTCCTTCACTTAAATACGAACTAAATCAATAAAATCCTATTAGAAATTCTTACTAGTTTTGTAAAAATTAATCTTTTTTGATTGAAAGGTGAATTATATTGTTAGAATTAAAAGTTTACGTTTTTAGTTGAAAATTTAAGTATTATATTTTTTAAAAATTAAGTATTTATTTAAAAATTCACCTTTTTGGTTTCAAATATTGGAAATTTACCTTTTTAATTGAAAATTGTACTACTTTTAATTAAACATGAAAGTAGATATTCCGTTGAAAAATTAAATTTTTTTAAATTGGAAAATCAACTGTTTTTGGTTAAAAATAAATGTTCTTTGTTGAAAATTATAAACTTGTAAAAAAAATCACTCTCTTTTCCCTGTTTTGAGAGCATTTTGTGCTGTGGAGCTTGTAATCTTTTTAAAAAAACAGCTTTACTTAGTTAGCATGCATAACGTTAATTTTAAATCAAATTTTAATATACTTTCTTTTTTAAATTATTTTCAGAACGTTCCAGATCACGAGACCGAGATCGAGATCGAAATCACAGAAGACGTCGCGAGCGTTCGAGGACTCGAGATCGAGAGTACAGAGAGCGAAGTCGCGAGAGAGATCGAGATCGGGATAGAGATCGTGAAAGGGAACGATATTATCCCGAAACCTATCCCGCCAGGGAGAGATCGAGAAGCAGGGATAGGGAACGCGATCGTGAGAGAGAGTACAGGGAACGAAGCAGAGAAGAAAGGTGAATTTACTGCTTTGATTTTATTATTTTATTTAGGAAAAAATAAATGGGCATTATTTAATATTAAATTTGAGTTATTATATCTATATTGATAACTGATATATTTTTCCAGCTCAACCCGACAGGTAAATAGAGTCAGAGTTAAAGAAGAACCTACAGAAGTGGTGCCAGTTTCATCTTCAAAAACGTCCAGGTAAAGTATACAAAGAAAAATGTCCAAAACCGAAACTTCAAACGAGAATCTAGATTTTTTCCGGTAATTTAGGCTCAAAACTGTTTTCTGTGCATTCAAATGGTCTTGCAGGCTTTTTTCATCGTCTTGATAAGCTGAATCGATTGATATAGGTTTTATTTTGCGAGATCTGGGAATCATTTTGGGTATCCTGCTGTTTTTTATTTATTTATTTATTTATTTAAATAGGAGATTTCAAATTTCTATGGTTTTAAAAAGCTTCCAGTTCTATTTCCTCTATTAGGAATACGTCCTAAATACGCATAACTTCGTAAAAAAAATTTTTTCTCACATCGCAAAAATACGGGTAGCCTAATTTCTTCTAAAAAAAACAATATATTTCGTTCCCAAGAGATTCTGCAACTTCAATTGTAGATCCTGCCTGATTGAAAGTGTGAATTCGGTCAAATAAACATTGAAATGAAATTTGTTACAGGTATTACGAGGAACGTTACAGAGAACGAGACAGGGAACGAGATCGCGAAAGAGAAGCAGGAGCCCGAAGACCTGCGGAAAGAGAAAGAGAACCTGAAAGAGAGAGGGAGAGAGAACGTGAACGACGTGATGACAGAGCAGATTCTTCTCATCGATCAAGGCACTAAACTACTCGATATCTTAATTATTAAAAAAAATTGTCTTACAGGGAAAAAAAACGGAAATAAATTGGAAAATAACCGAGAATTTTATGGGCGAAAATTAGTTGACACCCTGGACAAATTCTATTTTATTTCTTAGGTAGTTTTTCACGGCAATTTAAATACTTTCTAGAAAAAACCTAGAATTTTTCTACCCGATTCAGAAGAAATGATACTTATAAGCCGATTATAAGAATTTCAAAATACAGTTTATAGTTGTCAAAGTAATCGAGTATTAAAGAGTTCATCGATCAGATTCAATTTTAGGTTTAATTAAGAATAGAGATTGAAAATTGTAATCTTGGTATGAATCGAGAATTTCTTTTTTTTTTTTTTTGATGATGATCGAAGTTGAAGATTTAGTGTGTCTTCGGCACAAGATTGTACTTCAAGAGAATACAGATATTCGCTATAAAAATCTGCTGAACGTTTTTAATTTTATTTATATGTATTCACATCATCCTTTATTGTTAGTTTAGCGACCAAAGCCAGATAATCAAAGAGTCGTTTAATTGTGACGCAATATTTTTAAGAGCGTAGTTTTCCTTGCTTGTAATTTTAAACTACGAAATAGTGTAAACCATGCAGTTTTTATTTGAGAAACTCAGAATCACGTACATTTGCATCGCCTGTAATTTAGATAATCTGTACAATATCCAGTTTTGAAATATTGAACCTGCTGTTCGATTTGTAAACTTCTTCAGATGTTATTTTTCTGATTCTTTACATCTGTATACCGAATTTAAAGTACAAACTATAGAAAAGTATTTTAACGAGTTCATATTTTTTTAAAGAAAGTTGAGCTCGTGACTTGCAGGAAACTAATTATAGATTTGTTTTAGAATCTACGAATTGCTAGGCCAAGATTAATAAACAGATTGTATACTGAAATGAATCTGAAATTGTTAATGTAGATACAGTCAACTTTGACTTACGGCACTTTTAAAACACTACCCAGGGGCCAACGCTACTTGGAGAAATAAATTTATTCGACGTTGCGGAATGCGGTTAATAATGGGAATGTTAATATTGGGAACGTCGAGTGATAAAACGTTACTACATCCAGGCCCTCAATTTTAAAGGATTTTAAAAAGCTTGTCATAATTTTAAGAAATTTTAATTTTTTTAAAGTGATCTTTAGGGATTTTAATGTTCCTCATGGAATTTTCAAGGATTTCACGACATTTTTATGATTTTAAGAAGAATCAAAGTTTTAAAATCAGAATTTTAAGAAGTAATTCAAAGTGCTCACTATGGAAAGTTTGCGGTAAAGTCAACTGTAATTATTCATCTTTTATTAGAACTCAGTGAAGACCACATCGTGAAATTTTCTTCTGAATCATACAATTTACGTGATATGCGTGGCCACAAGGAAAAAGAGCGATTCCGTTGTTGCCTAAAAGTACTGGCGTTTGAAGTGAAAGAGTACAACAGGGACAAGTCGAAGATTTCGGCGAATATCGTATTCCCCAATGATGGGGTCCTGACCCGAAAGTACTTTTGTCCACTGGTTGTTCTAAATCATTTTCCAATGACTTTATCAGCTCCTCTCGAATCTGGACAAGCAAAAATTAATATTTAAAAGAAATGATTAAGAACGTTGGATCCACGTTCTACCTTCAAAATTCGATTTCTTCATTTTATTTAACAAATATTGTACATAATTAAATAATTTTTCTCTCTGCAGTCTACAGGCATACTTCCAGTCCACAAAAAAGTACCGATGTAGAGCAAAAAAAATATTTATTTCTAATATTCGTTGAGTAAAACGATGAAATTAAATTTTGAGGATAAAAATTAAGATCAACACACCCTTAAATTCTGAAAAAAAAATAGATTTCGTACCTTTGGTGAACACATTGACATATACTCAGCATCTTCAGAATGATTTCGATTAAAGCCCAGAGTATACGTCATTCCATTCTTTTCCAAAATTTTGGCAAATATTATTTTCTGATAAACACTAAAAAAAAGTTACAATTTTACTTAAAAATCGCACAGCACATCACTGAAGTTAATCTTGTCTATTTAAAATAATTTTAGAATATTCCATATGATTTTTAACGATTTCCAGAAATCAAAAACGATTTTAAAAGATTTGAGTGGATTTCATGAATTTCAAAAAATTTCAATGGATTTTAAAAGAAATTTTAAAATTAAAATCGAGTCAAAACCAAAATTTTTACCCGAATCATTACAAAGTCAAAACAAAAATTTCTATCCTCATCAATTAATTAATTAACTCACCTTTTATCTAATTGCAAATCCTTTAAGGATTTTTCCACTCTGAATAAAAATTCTAAAGTTGCATCCGATCCTTCCTTTTTTACTATCTCGTGTGTGATGCTACTCCAATCAATAAACTCTTCCTTCTTAATTTCTTCTTTTCCCAAAGAATCGCCACAAGACAAACAAATTCTCTTTTCAATCTTTCTCAATCCCTCATCCACTCTTTTCCACTCTCTTTCCCCCAATTTCGGTAAAAGAATAGACAAAACTGCACTTTCTTTAGTCTGCAAACAAGCTTCCAAAATTTTTAATCTGGAGTCTTCCTCTGTACAATTGTCCAGATAAATCGGCAGGTACTCTCTCCACATGAAGGGAATTTTGTCGCAGAGCCTTAAACAATCGTCGCTCTGTTTTTCCAATTTTTTTAAAAGAAGGCTTCCAGTTTCCAAAAATTTGGGCTCCTTGGATCGACTGAAATTGGGTTGGGGGAAACCACAATTGGTACACTCGTGGCGATATGAAGAATTGAGATCAATGAAGATCCGGAGGATTTCATTTAAGATCGTTTCATTTGTTGTTGATCGTAACAGATCGATTGGAAAATTTCCTAGGAGGGATTGACTGCAGTGAAGCTCAGCTGCACGAATTATTTCGAAGAAAAAGTGCTTTAAATTTTCTGGTTCTTCATATCTGTAAATAAATTATTACAGATTAATAAATAAATTACACATTAATATTATAATATTACAATTACAATATATTACAATATTTTTTATCCAAAACAGTCAATTTTTAACGAAATAAATTTCTAAACTAGATGTCGGAAACTTCAACTCAATACTATATGAAAGTATTTTCATTTTTTCCATTATAAAAAAAAAGAAACATTTTGCAATTTTTTGCTGTATTACGTTAGAGGAAATCTTTGAAAATCCCTTTAAATTCTTTTAAATCTTTCAAAGTGTTTTCAAATTTCTAAAGATCCCTTAAAATCTCTTAAAATCTTTTGAAAGACAAATAAAAATCCAGACAATAAATAAAGTGAGAATGATTCTAATCGATTTTAAAGAAGCTATTTCGATATAATCGGAACCTGTTTTTTATCCTATATTTAAATTAAAATGTCTACCTCCTTTTGATTTCTTTAGTCATATCAGAAACCTTCAATAATATTTTTTCAACTTCCTCTTCTTCCACAGAGGATTTCAGAGACTCGACAAGTCCATAAAGTGGTTCCAACTCTGTCTGTAGATTGCACATTGCCTCGTGAACATTAGATTCCGACTTCTTTTCTTTTCCAATATTTTCTTCTTTACTTTTCCTCCTATCTTCTTTTTTCTCTCGTCGCTCTACAATTTCTTCATTTGTAAATTCGTCTCCATTGAATACGAAATCCTCCCTTTCCTCCCTTTTCGTTTCGAAATTTTCCAAACTTGCAGACCCACAAGGCTCGGGACTACTTTTCGCAGTTCCTGAATTTACAACGACGATACCAGATTCAAGTTTCTTAGGCTGATGTAAATTTGATCGAAGGTACGATATCAGAGGCAGAATTTCTGAAATTTTTGGATCTTGATCAGGTCTTCTGTTTGGGTGACTGGAATAGATCAGATCGGATTTTAAATTTAGATTTTCTACTTTAGATTCCTCTTCCACTAAGGATTTTAACATTCGGGATCTAAAAGTGGTGCAAATTTGTAGACAGTCTTCAAAAAGTTTCTTATCGTAGAGAGAAACTATCAAGGAATCTACTGAAGAGAGTGTCAGGCAATGAAATTTTCCTGATTGTGTCATTAAGTAGATTTCATCATTGACAATGTGAGCCTCAGATATATTTAAGAATTCCTCGCTCCAGAGAATTACGGAAGCATTCGTAGGGTCAAGAATATATAAACCACTTGGTGTGTAAGAAAATAGAAATTCTCCATCTATTGATGAAAGTTGAGAGAACATCAGGGATTGAGGAGGCCAGGAACGATCCGCTTCTATCTAGAAAAAAAATATACAACTATCAGTCATCACAGTACTATCATTAAAAACAGTGAATATGTGACATTTTTAAAATAAAAATAGATAACAAAAAATTGAAACCAATTTTGCGATTAACAAGATTTCGAGATATTTATATATTTTAAAATAATTTCAAGAGATTTTAAGTTATTAAAAACTTTCCAGGCATTTTAAATAATTTTAAAGAACTTTGCGGGATTTAAAGAGACTTTAAAGAATTTCAAGATATTTTAAGTGATATAAGGGATTTCAAGGAATTTTTAACGAATTCAAAAAGGTTTTGGAATTTCTTAAAATCACTCAAAATCTCTTGATAATCTTTTAACTCTTTTGAGTTATTTTAAAATACCTTCAAATCTCTTGAAATCTTTTGAAATCCCGTGAAATGCCTTGAAATTCCTTAAAAGCTCTGAAAATCTCTTGAAATTCATTAAAATCACTTGAAATATTATAAAATCCCGTGAAATGTCGAGAAATATTTTGAAATTGTTCAAAGTCCCTAAAAATCTATGAAATTGTTGAATTTTTAATAACCCAATCCTGAACACTTTCAAAAAATAGTTTTACATTTTAATCTAAAATGTGCACAATTTTTTATTTTGAACTGAATACTTTGAAATCCCAACTACCCAAAGTGTATCGTATTACAAATCATTTTAGGCCCTTATGAGAAATAAATATATACCTTAATTTCTTTGCTGACTTTGTAAACCGGCAAGGGCGGAATCGCCAAGGCTTCCTTGAATTGATGAGTTTTTATTACGACTCCATTCGTTGTTACTTCCCAAAGTCTAGAACCTGGTCTCGCACAGAATATTTTGAAGTGACTTTCATTTAGACTAGAACTCTCATCTTCGGTATTTAAACTAAATGTTCGTTTTCTGGAAAAGTTTTCTTCTCCCTCTCGTTTTGAGGATTTTTCGCTCACCAATGGAAGTTTTAGAAAACAGGCTCCGTACTCTCCATCCCTTGTCTTATTGCCTATTTGCTTGTATTGTTCCAGAACAGTGTTGCAAATATAGCAACGAGATATTGTCGATACGAGTAAAAGAGGAGCGGAAAAACTAAGTTGAACGATATTCGAGTCTAGATGCATTAATGTACAGGCTGGCGCTTGAAACATTCCGTTCATCTGGAAAAAGAGTATTTTAAAAATATTTTTTCAGAATCAATTTTGGAGTAGATTAACAAAAATGTAAAAAAATTTAAGGTCAATATGAGACTCAAGTTTTAATCTCTTAATTCAAATTCTTCACTTTATTTAATAAATATTGAAATTAGATATTTTATCATTCTATAGACGTAATCTTTTTTAAAATATAAATCTGCTTGTAGAGCGAAAATATGTTTTTGCTTAAAACGAGGAATTTGAAATAAAATTTAAAAACTCAAATGTTTCATTTTAGCCACTAAAAGATTATAAAAATTGCTTCGATAAATTAGAACTTTCGAAGTGAGTGTATAATTTTAAAGATATAAAATTAGTGCAGAATATAATATATTCTTCAATGTCGAGAATTTCGATCCAAAACCCTTAAAAGCATACCGTAAAGAATGAAAGAACCATGACAGAAACTTTGCCAATTTCATCGCCGATGTAAAGTTCAGAACTGTTATCGTGCCAACAGAGACTCGTTACACGATCTCCAAGATGTTCCACTGATACTGCAACGAGTTTTATCGTCGGTTTCAATGTTACAAGGCAAACACTACCACGAGTCGTTGCTAAAGCTACTGTTTTTTCATCAGGTGATATTTCTACCCGAGACACAGCTCCTTCCTAAAAAAAAATAATAATAATAAGTGCTAAAAATATGACATGAAAAATAAGTCTCAATAAAGTAAAATTTAAAGGCGTTGGTACAAACTTCTAATCTCAAATTGGAATTCTTTCTTTTAAGCAAAAAGTATTAAAGTATTGTTTCGCTGTATAGGCACATTTCTATTTAGAAAATATAATTCTTGATTACTTCAGATTTGAAATTGCTGCACGAATTTATTTTAATTTACAAAAAGTGAATTTAAAAGTTATAGCTTCTTTTTTCTTTTCTCTATTTCTTTTTTTTTTTTAGTTTTGTTTTTTGCCTTTCAAAAAGTGGTAAAAATTCTTATTATACAATGTTACAAAATAAATTTTCTTCTTACCGATAGTGGAATTAATTGTTGAAAAATACATGATTCTCTTTTGAATAAGTAGAGACTTCCACTAGTTGAACCAAGTATGATAAAACTTGAAGAAACAGCTATACACGTATACTGCGAAAGAATGATTATTTTTAGTTGAAACGAAATTATAGTTCAGACAAAATTATTATTCAATTTAAAGGCGTTGGATACCAGTTCTAATTTGAAAATTCTATTTCCTCATTTTACTCAACAAATATTATAATTATATTTTTTTCTCTCTGTAGAGCTATTCATTCCTTCAATAGGAATATGCATACAGAGCGAAAAAAAGTATAATTTTAATACTTTTTTTTTGTAAAATGAAAAACAATTTTGTGAAAAATTTTGTTCATAAATGATTAGAATATTCCACATCAAAACTTTCTCATACTGCAAAATAAGAAAAAAAAATTAACTTTCAATCTGCGAAGAGATTTGCGTTTCATTAATTTATTTAAATGATTTTATATTTTTTTCTAAAATTTAAATACGTTGGAATAGCATAACCTATACCTTAATACGTTGAGTTGCGTTGATTGGATTATGAAGTATCGAATTTACTTCTTGTCTTTCTGATAAAACTAAAAGAATGTCCTGCATGATTTTCCTTCAAATTTACATTACTAGTTATTAAAAAATCTTTAATTTTCCTTATTTACTTCTCTGATTTGACAGATGACAGATGATTAAAAACAATAACAATAATAAGTTCACATTTTTCCCAGTAGATCGCACTAATTTTTGAACTTTAAAAAGGCGGGAAATTTCGAATAACATTTTTTTTTGATAAAACAAAATTTTGAATGTGAAAAAAATAATTCCCGAATAAAAATAATATTACCGAAAATGTTTATTAACGAAATTTAAACATATATTAACGAAAGCATAAAATTACCGAAATTTCAATTTTCCGAAAATATAAAATAACTGAATTTTCAAATTCTCAAAAACAAAATCTTTGTTCTATAATTCTCTAGAATTTTTGTTTAAAATTTCTTTTCAAAACTTTTGTATATACAATAAGAAAAAAAAACAAAAGGAAACATGCGAAAGTTGAAATTCTCGACAAGCGCTTTTTACCAGTGATTTAAAAAAACAAAGTTTTTATTTCTAACTAACGACAAATAAATGCAGACGAATAAATTCATTAATTTTAAATAAAATTATCTGATTGTGAATATATTTTTCTGTAAAATTGGTTGGATCTTAAATCTAATTCTGGAAGAGAGAACTAAAATTCAAATTCAATGTTCAAGTGGTTTTTATTTAACACCTGAAAATGACAATACTGAAAGTATTTATTTTACTCATGGCACAATTGATAACTTTTAATAAGCATATTTAGAGCAAATTCCTTTCTTAAATATATAAAGAAAGTATTCCGGTATACATAACAAAGTCGCGATTTGAAATAAAATTATATCACATGCAAGAGCGAAAAAGCCATTGAAAATATTTCTGGCTAAGCTTGAGACGAAAATTCTCAGCTGAGCAAAATGATATGACTATTAAAAAATCATAATAAAACTTTTTATACATTACTGCTAACACAGTTTAAAAAAAATCAACTTTTTTTAAAATTTTGATTAAATATATTTTAAATTTAATTATAATTCAAAGGCTTATTTGAATAAAATATTGACATTTCAACATTCGAGAAAACACTTTCATTTCATTATAAGAAAATTTAAAAAGTTTTTAACATAAATAAAGACTACAGAACAGAAATTGAGTGACATTCTTGTTTAAAATAAGGATCACTGAAAAATGAATATAAAAACTACTTTGCTCAGTTTTGTAAAAGCAACTCAAAGTTGAGTTTCCAGTCTTTGAGCTTTCATGTAAAGCGCTCTTTTCCCACAGACGATATTTTTCCTCGAGACAAAATTGGGATTTCTGTTATTTTCATCAATGATCGCTAAATTCTCATAATTGATGAAACTATCACGATTCTTTTTTAACTCCAAGCCTGGACAGATAGGTTTGTTCGATTTTGGAACGTCATAAATAATTGCAGGTGGTCTTTCGTACAAATGAGTATTCTTCTTACGAAGAACTACTTTGTCCTCGTCCTGTGACTTCAAATCATTTTCTGCCTTTGAAGATCCACTCTAAGAAAATAATTAAATTTTAATTATACAGATTCAATTAGTTTTAAGTTAGTACACATTTAAAAAATAAATAGTTTAATTAAGTAATACCTGAGGTTCTGAATTTTCTTCCTCGAGTATTTGCAAAAAAGTCGGCACGCTTTTCTTTCCCTGATAAAAGGGATGAATGGATGCACTTCGATTAGAAGATCGAGGTTTCGGTCTGGAGGCGGCAATAATCGACGAAAAAGTCTCGTCTCCCGCTTTTTCTTCAGTGGCATTGTAAGGTTGTGCTGCTTTGAGTAAAGCAGGCATCATATCCCTTCTGAAAATCCTCATCTCTTCCCCAAGGCTCTCCTTAGTACTAAAAATATTTCTCTTTCCTTTTGGAAGAACCGACTTTCGATTTTTAAATCCCATCAGCGAGCTCAAAACATTTTTAAAGGATCTTTTCTCTTCCAGAGGTCCTGTGCGTCTATAAAAAGAATAATATTTCAATATAGGGCGAAAAAATATTTATTTCCAATATTCATTGCGTAAAATGGAGAGATTAAATTTTGCCGTTAGGACTTGAGCCCAACATCCTTAAACAATTTAAATAATTTAAAAATATAATCAAAAATACTTTTAAATTCTTAATATTACAAAATGCCCTTAAAATTACTATTCAATAAAAAAAAGATGGATTTTCAACTAAATTTAAAACGCTTAAAAGAACAAGGAAAAACAGGGTAAAACCTGTGAAGACTATCTTAAAAATTATTTAATAATTATACCTAAAGGAGCTCCTCTTATTTTTTGGCTCCTCATAAACCATATCAGGAGAATTAATCGGCAAAACGGGTCGGAAATAAAAGTCATTTCCAGTATGTGGCTCACGAACATCGTCTTTTTCAGTCTCCTCTTCTCTTATGAAGGGAAGATTTTTGGTGGGACTAAAAATAGAAAGATTGTTATAGATACGAAGATTGGAAATAGATTATTATTTAAATTTATTATTTTTCTTACCGTGAATGATCCACTTTTTCTTGGAAAATGTAATTACTGTTTGAGTCGCTATTTCTCGACAAACAGATCTTCATAAATTCATCGGATTTCAGTTCGTTTTTTACCACGTCATCAACACCATCCAACTTTTTATTTTGCTCGTCATCATCTACAATCGATTGGCTCAAATTTTTAATATTCACTGCAAATTTTTCATCGAAAAAATCTATTATTTCTTCTGCAACAATAATTTATAGGAACTTTAGTTATTTTAATTAATTTCATTCAAATTAAATTAGTAACTAATCTTTCTTTATTCAATATTCTAACATTTTTGTTTTTATCTTTAAATAATCTACAAAATTTCCAAGAAGAGCAGACAACTTTTTGAATATTAGAAATATTTACAGAATATTCTGTGGAATGTTTTGAAAGACGCAAAAATGTTTGCAAACAATCAGAAAATCGTTGAAATTTTTTTAATATTGGGAAAAAAAATCGACATAGAAGTGTTGTAAAAAATATTAGAGACTTCCTAGTTTTATATACGGTTTTAGAAAGTCAAGTCTTTTTAGTAAGTTGAAAATGTTTACCTCTCTCTGAAGAAAATAAGGCACTTTTTACTGGAGTCCTCGCGTAACATCTTGTCAAAAATTCTTCGTCTGCTTTGCAATGTCCACTTCCTTCTTCCTTTTTACCCTCTAAAGTGGCCACGAGTTTTTTCACAAAATTTCGGGATTTCGAGGTCGAAGGACTTTTTGCTGAAGCCTCAAAGCCTGATCTAAAATCACGAATCATTTCTTTTGGCAAATAAGTTCTGGCCATTTTCATATCCTTCACGGTATAAGTTCGAAAACGTTCTTCATCTGATAAATCCTGTATTGCCTTTGATTCACTGTGTTTTCCAATTATATTCGAACATGATTTTGGTCGAGGAGACAAAAATGCGGGAAACATTTTTCAATTCTAGAAATAAAAAAAAAATATTTTTTTGTAAATTATATAATAAATTATAAAGTTATAATATAAATATAATTTTATTATTATTATCCATTTTCTAAAGGACATATAAATATTAATCAAATCTCTTCAATTTAATTAAATTTACCGAAGTTTCTGATCAGACGAGAAATTATTAATCCATGAGTGTGAAACTTGGCCAAAACTTTAACGTCAACTGAAAATCTTGAAAATAAACATCCGAGTTCACGCATTTCTCGACTGACATTCTTGGAATAAAATTAATTTCGAATGACTCAAGAGTTTTGACTTTAATATTATGAAATCGAACTGGAATTACGATATAATTATACATCAACAAGCTTAAGAAAAACATATTCATTTATTTTATTAATTCGTAATTTCTTTGAAATCAATGATTAGAACTTATTAACTTAATCTTAATTAAACTTAAATAATATGAAAAAATTAAAAACCCTTTTAGGACGCATTAGTGTCCTAGAATTAATTTTTGTCCAATTATTTGAGCCCCAAAAAAATTGAGATTACAAGAAAGATTTTAAAGAATTCAAATTCAAATAATTTTCAAAGAAATATAAAAAATTTTTGAATGTTTTCTTTTATCATTTTTAGTGGATTTCAACAAATTAAACAAATTTTGAAGAATTCAAGAACATTTTTTCTACTTTGAAATTACTTGAAAATATTTTGAAATCCCATGAATTCTCTTGAAAATCCTTAAATTCTTAATTTAAGGATGAATGAATGAATGAATGAATGAATTCTTTTACAATCCCTGAAAATTCCAAAGAATCTATTAAAATTCCTAGAAGTTATATAAAATTTCTAAAAATCTTTTAAATTTTAAATTTTAAATCCTGACAATTCCTAGAAATACCATGAAATATTTTTAAATCCTTTGAAATCCTTGAAATCCTTTTGAATTCTTTTTAATTTCCTATCACTTGAAATCTTTCAAGATATCTAGGATATCTAGCTATCTTTGAAATATTGTTAAATCTTTTCAAAATCCTTAAATTCTTTAGGATTCCTTTAAAAAAAACCCTTAAAATATCTAGAAGTTGTATAAAATTTCTTAAATTTTTTTTTAATTCCTAGAAACACCTTGAAATATTTTTAAATCGTTTGAAATCCATTGAAATCTCTTAAAAATCCTTAAGATCTTTTAAAATCCTTTGAAATTCTTTAATACAATTTAAAATCCTTTTAACTACTTAAAAATATTTTGAAATTACTTGAAAGTCTTTAAACTCTTTCGAATTTATTTTAAATATCTTAAAAATTCCTAATAATCATTTGCAATCTCTTGAAATGCTTTTAAATTCTTCTAAACAAATCCAACCAAAAGTAAAATTAGAATTCTTAATCTTAATTAAAATTAATAAATTTAAAAAAAAATAATTAAAAAAACCCTTTCAGGGCACATTAGCGTCCTAGACATAATTCTTTTCGAACTATTTGAGCGCAAAGAAACAAATTGAGATTTTTAAAATATAAAAGGTCTGATTTCGGATTTGAAAATTCAAAAAACTATTTTCCTATTGTCCAAAAAATTACGGTCGATTTTTTTTAGTCAAAGTTTTTGGTAATAAGTAATAATACGTACTTATAAATGTTTAAAAATTAAGCAAGAATTTTTTAAGGGGAGCTAGACTTAAAATTTCTCGTTTAAGGAAAAAATTACGGAAATTAAATATTTTTTCCATTTCCTGGTCACACTTTTATTTTTAAAAAGAGTACTGCTGTAAAACGAAAAAAAAATCTATTTCTAATATTCTTTGAGTAAAATGCAGAAATTTAATTTTGATATTAAAACCTGAAAATTCGATTTCCTTATTTTATTCAAACAATATTGTTACTATTGTTATTAGATACAATGCAAAAACATATCTGTTTATAGTATTTAATGAGAAAAATGAGGAAATCGAATTTTAAAGCTTGAATCTTGATCCAACTCCCTTAAAATGTGCAAAAACGCCTTTTTCTGCTTTTGATCAATTTTGTCTTCGATTCAAAGTGAAGAAATTTCTTAGAAAATACATTAATCTCTTTAAAAGAAGTATAAAATCCAAAGAAAACATATTTTTTTGTAAATTTACAAAAAAATAGTTTTTTTTTAATTTCTGTGTTTGCGCGTTTCAAAAAAATGTAATATAATTAAATATACTTTTTAATACTTTTCAATTTGATGTTTTAGTGGAATAAGAAGGGAATTTGCAAATAGCAGAGAAATTACAGAGAGAAAAAGGTTGAAGCAGAGTTCTTCATTTATCTGCGTTTAAGGGTATGTGATACTTTACTATAAGAGCAAGGTTTATTGACTCTTATTTACATACTAAAAATATTTATTATTATGAATGTATAATTGGTATAACTAATTTACTCTTATGGTAAAGTATCACATGCCCTTAATTTGAGGTAAGGAAATGAATCTGACTGAACAATTAAAACTCAACATTTATCGCTTTTTTAGGGTTTCGATTTTTCAAAAAAAAAAAAAAAATAATAGCTATAAGAGCAAAAGAATGTCCAATTTTAATTTATGTTGAGTAAATTGAAGATTTAAATTGGGGAAAATTTAAAACCTGAAAAAAAGAATTGTGAAGCGAAAGTTTCGGATTGAATTTATTTTGAACAAATCCGAAGTTTTCCAAATTATGCCGAAATTTGTATATACAAAATATTTTCATTCATTCCGATTTAATCCGAAGAAAGTTTTGAATCTGAATTAATCAGAGGCCCATTCAAAAACAATCCAAACTTTTAATCCGAATGAATCCGGTCATTTCGAATTAACTAGAATTAATCAGAGTGATTTCGGTCAATCAGAATCAATCTGAACTTTCGATCCTGATGAACCCATTCAATCCGAAAGAATCCGGTCTATCGGAATCAATCCGATTGATTCCGAAAAATTCGGATTGACCGGATTTATTCGAATCGGCATGAAACTGTTAACTTCGGATACAAATTTTAGAAAATTTCGGATTAATTGGGAGTCAATTTTAATCCTTGGCAATAGTTTCAGATTAAAATTCATTCCAAATCAACCCGAAATTTTCCGAATCTTTCCAGAATTTATATCCGAACCAAACAGTTTCATTCCAATCTAATCCAAATAAAGTTTTCAATCCGAATTTCTCCAAACTTTCAATCCAAATAAATCCGAATAAATCCAGTTAATCTGAATGAATACAAAATTTCAATCCGAATTAATCCGTTCAATGAGAATTTTCAATCAGAATGATTCCGTAAAATTCGGATAAATTTGGATTCAATCTGAAATTTTCCGAAATTTTTATCCGAACCAAACAGTTTCATTCTGATCTTATCCGAAGGAAGTTTACAATCTGAATTAATTCAATTCAAAATAAATCCGAACTTGTAATCCGAATGAATCCGAATTACACGCCCCTCTCATGATAGTGACACTCGTGTTAAGGCTAGAAGCACAATGGAGAACTAAACCTATTACCTAAGCTTCAGTCCTTTTCTATCATATGGCCCTATCTCTTTTGCGGTCACGTGACAAGAAAGATGGACTTTACGATAGAAAAGGATAGAATCATCATTAGGTTTAGGGCATGCACGGAAAAAATATGTCCTGTAAAATGTATAGTCTAGGAGTTTTGGACGGGTACCAAAATGTTGGAGATATTGAATGACTTTTAATAAAAGATTTCAAACTTTTCAATACTAAATGCAAATGAGTCTTGGAAATTCTCAATAATAGTCTAGGAAAAATAGTTTTATATTTACTATATAAAATTTAAGTAAGGAGCCAAGTTCAGTTCACGACAAACTGTAAAACAGTCTGGAAAAATAATGCGCGTCGATGTGCGCAGTCGACCATCAACCAGTAGAGCGAAAAATAAAGTGAATAAGTATACTTATATAAAAGAAACAACTCACGAAATTTTAAACATTAAAATATTAAAAATAATCAAATGATACAGTTATAATATAATATTTAAATAAAACATGTTAAAACAAATTAAATATCACTTGAGTCACTATGTGACGTTTCTCACAAGCGGTGAAAATTTGGCTAGTTAGTATATAAGGACCATTTCGACCGGTATACCTAGCGTGCGATATTCTGCGTTAGAGAATTGCGTTTTATATGGAGTAGTTGGAGTAGTGTTAAGTTAGGTATAGAATTAGGTTTTGTGTACATTAGATAAGTGACAATTACGTTTCTCGTGTGTGTGATTGTGAAGTTGGACACAAAAGACTTACAAGTATGATGTTGTCGGCTTCGCTTTTTTTATTTTGCTTTAGAACCCATCATATTTTCCTAGACTGTCCAGGACTTTTTACAACATTTTGGTACCCGTCCAAGATTCCCAGACTGAGTTCTACACTTTTTATAGGACATATTTTTTCCATGTAGGCTTAATTCTCCATTGTGCTCTAGCCCTTAGCGGTTCCGTAGAATTGGCGGTACTATGTATAGTTGGTAAGGGGTTCGATGGGGCGGGAAGAGAGACGCAGTGCTCTCAAACGAGGCTGCCTGCACGCGCAGCGCGTGTTGGCTTCCGCTGGAGAAATTCTGCAATTGGCTGTAATCTGGCGCGCGATTTAAAATCGAATTAAATTTCACCAATGGGAGAAATTCTCTAGCGGTAAGCCAAAATAATGCGCGCGCAGGCAGCCCCGTTTGAGAGCACTGGAGAGACGCCTCGAACTCCGCATTACTGCAACGATTCCAATTCTCGCGTGTTAGCAGCCGACCAATCGAAATGACCGCTAATATAAGAGGGAGTGTAATTAGAATTAATCCGAATCAATCTAAATGATTCAAAAAAATTCGGATTGACCGGATTTACTTAGATTGAAATCCGCATTCTTAAAAAAAATCCAATTCACTAAAGCCAATACAACTCTAAAGCACGATAAGTTTAGAATTCATCAAAAGCTTCGCTTTACGGCATTTATATTTTATATTAATTTAATATAGAAAAACAATTGAATTTTTAAACTAGAGCTCACATCCACGAACCAAAAGTAATTTTATGTCTTTTCAACAATTCTGTTACTTTTTATTTCTGGTAGAAATAATTCAATAATAAAAAATACGAAAGTTGTGAGAGAAAGCATAACTTACCAATTTGTTGAAATAAAATCACAGTTCAAAACAAAAAGGTTTTTTATTTTCGAATAAAAACGTAATCGTCAGCGAAAATCGCCAAAGAAATGTTAATTATTTTACAATTTTACAAATGTCGGCAGGCGTCGATCAGTTGATGTTGACGCTGTTGACTGTTGTTGTGATCACTAAAAGTGAAAATGGATGGCGATAAACACAAAATCCACAAAACAACGCGTCCCAGAGTTGCCATTCTTCCTCAAATTCACTAGAATTACAACAAAAAATTCCCTAAACTAAATCTTTTAAGCTTCCTTTTAAAACTGTTAAAACGATCTATTTTAATTCTTATTATTACTTAAAGTTACGTTCTGTAAAATAAACAATTCTGTATGGTTTTAGAAAAATGATACTCTAAAAAATTAAAATCAGCCTTGGCCCTAGGGAATTTAAAACGTCGCCAAATTCAAAATTTTCGAAAACAGAGTATAGAAGAGTTTCTTATGAAAATAATTCTTTCTGAACAATTTTTGATACGAAATCTCCTAAATTGAGGATGGACTTATACTTTGAGTGGACAATATTAATATATTTATCTGCATTTTATCAAATAGCCCAATATTTGCCCAATAACGCTTAATCTAAATGTGGAAGGAAGAAAGTATGACCAGGTATGGCAACACTGGCAGAATGTATACGCCATTTTTGACAACACTGTACAATAGTAATGGCGCGAAATTCAAACTGGAATAGAGCATTTTAGTTTACTTACCATATTAATTTATCTGAATAAAATTAGATAACCCGGTTAATTTCCCACAATTTTTACCATTTCAAACCAAAAAAAAAATAGTACACGGAAGTTCGTGTTCATGTTCTTTACGTCTGAGTATTATTATTTTGTTGGAAAAATAAAAATTCTGGAAAAAACTCGGGTTTTCTAAATTTGTTCATATGATAACTCAGTTTCTCAAACTTTTATATTACAAATAATGGATATTTACTATTTTTCGCTGAAACTTTCGCGACTGTTATTTTTTTTTAATTAAAAATAAAATTCTGTCTTATCGACTGGAGAATTTAAAAAAAAGGTAAAAATTAAGCAAAAGTTAAATGTCCTACAAAAAGTAGGTCTTTCCTAAATATTTATAAATGCATTCTTTAAAATCATTATTTTTACTTTATAACTCTTTAAGAGTTAATACTCTTTAAGGGTGTTGGAGCCAAGAAGTTCTAATCTACAAATTCGATTTCTTCATTTTATTCAACAAATATTAAATTTAGAACTTTTTCCCTCGGTAGAATTAATAAATTTTTAACTAGAATTATGCGTACAGAGTGAGAAAATATCTAATTCAAATATTTTTTAAGTAAAATGAAAATATTCAATAGATTAGATAGATTTTAGATTAAATTTTCAATTCTTTGTTTTATGCAAAACAAAACAGTTTCTTACATTTTTTCTATAAATAATAAATATTTTTCCCTGAAACTTTAAGAAATGATAAATAATATGAAAACGGACATCAACAAACTATTTTGTTAATTAAAAAAAAATAATAATTTCTGTTGTACCGACATCGCTTTTGAAAATATTTTAAAATATTTTTGGAACCCAGATTCCTAAAAATTTTTTAATGACAAAAGCAACAATAAATAATAAATATAGGAGTTTATAAAAAATACAAATGATAATTTGCTTTTATGAAATAATTATTTCATTTTATTGTGTAATAACTTGAAAATACATGTCTTAGATCAAAAATTTTTTAAATTTACATAATTTTCGTAAATAAAATATATGTATTTGTAACCTTTCACTGAAACTATGAATAATTTAGGACAAAAAAACAATTACATATATCTGACGTTAACATACTTAATTCTAATCGCAACTATTTATTTCTAAATAAAACCTAGAAGTATAAATTGTAGTCATTGAAGTAAACATACATGTAAATTATTTATAAAAAAAATAATCCATAAATGAACCGCAATTTATGGAGTATACATAATAAAATATTAATTCAAATATTAAAAATAATGCTTATTGGCTACAAATCACGAAAAATTCATCACAAAAGGTAATAATATTTATAAAATTTCTTACATAGATAATCTAAAACTCATTTTTTGTATTTTTTACAAATTATAATCTATAAAGCCCAATTTACATCATTTATATTTAATGTTAAGAATTTTCAAACCAAGAAAATTTAAATATCGGAAAAATAATTGACTTTCACATAAAAAATAGATAGATAGTTTCAAAAACTTCGCGAATGCTTGCTTTGTGAATGTTAAAATTTTTGTGTAAAAATTAAAATCAAAATGAAAAAAAAAATCTGTCTTTCGCTTTAGTGGCAAATTTAGTCACCCGCGAAAAATATAGAAGCGCCACGAGTATATCCTCAAATCATCGCAACGCAGCGCATCTATAAGTCTACAATATCCTTGGCCTAAGTCTTAGTCTCAGTCAGTAACGGTCAGTCTCAGTGATCTCAAAGTTTGTTGCGCACATTAACGACTCTAAACAATGTAAATTCTGTTCCTTTCCTCCTAAAAAACTCTACTCCTATTTGGTGTTATTGTAATGCAAGTTGGAGCTTTAAATGCACGGTTTTTATCCCAGGGTTCATCGGAGAAAGAATAGTTTAAACTTGTGGCAGACTTGTTGGCATTGGCGTTGGAGCGATCCGAGTATCCAGAATCCAAGACACCGCCTTTGTCAGTATTCAAAAACTTTTTAGTTGTTACCTTGGGCTTGGAATCGAGAATTCCATAGAATTTTTGATAAATCTTCTCGTCAGCTCGATTAATATCACTCAGGGGGGAAATTGGACTGATGCAAGGCGAGTCAGTTTTACTTCCGGAACGCTTCGGCTTGCTGCTCATTAACGTACTGGTTCTGGGGAGATTTGGCATTTTCATTGGAATCCAGTAAACCCCTTTATCTTCAGATGGGGCAGAGTCGGTTTTGACTAGTTTTTTATTTTTTTTGATGCTAGACTTAGCAACGTTGCTCTTCAAGGTTGAAGTAACTATTCCACAGTGACTTCCGGGTTCCGACGTCTTGAAGGACATGGAAATCGAGGACAAAGAACCCACCGAATTCAATTCCCGATCGCTATCAGTACTTTCTAGCTCAACCTGAAAAAATAAAAAATAGATGTTTATGAATTTAAAAAAATCGAAAGATCTTAATATTATTCGAAGGAATTAATAAAAAACCAAAGAAAATATAAGAGAATTCAAAATAATAAATAGAATTTAACGTGAATTCAAAAGAAAATGAGTTGGAATCAGTTAATTAAAAAAACAAATTGAATGAAAAGGAAAACGATTTCAAGATGAATTATAAATATCGAAAAATCTCAAGAGAAGTCGAAAGAATTGGAAGGAATTCGAGAGATCTCAATAGAATTCGAAGGAGTGGATAGAATTCGACGTGAATTCAAAAGAAAAAGGAATTTAAAACAAATATTTTAAAGTAAATTTAAAGAAATTAAAATTCACACGCAAGAAGTCAAGATATCAAAACGTAAATTTGATTGCATGGTGAATAAAAAAAAATTGAAAAATCTCAAGAAAATTCGGTAAAATGAAACAGAATGTAAAATAATTTTTGAAAAAACGATTTAAAGGAATTAGAAATATTTTAAGATGAATTACAAAAAATTCGAAAGATGTCAATAGAATTTGAAGGTATAAAAAATAATGTAAAATAATTAAAAAGAATTAATGTGACTTTAAGAATTCCGAAAAATTTGAAGGATTTCAAAGTGAATAACAAAAATTTTTCAGGGCATGTGCCATACCGACATATTTTTCTCTATAAGATAAGTTTTGTAGAAAACAAGATATCGAGTTAAAAATTTGTAAAATTGAAGAAAAAATACTAAGATATGTTTGTCTGATCCTTAATATTTATGTTAAAAAAATTAAAATTTTTTTAATTAAATTTTTTTGGAGGGAATTATAAATATTGAGGACCAGACAAAAGTACCTTAATGCTGTTTCTTTAATGTCACAAATTTTCAACTTGATATCTTATTTATAACAAAGCATATCTTACAGAGAAACATATGACGGTAATGCAGGGATTTATACGTGGTATATGCCCTTAAACGTGAATTAAAAAGATTTAAAGGTGAATTAAGAATGTTTCAAGATGAATTAAAAATATAAATAATTAAAATGAATGAAAAAAATTTGTAATTACCTCTTCCTCTGAAGAAACTTCAAGCAGGTCTTCACCCCCCAAGTCGTTGACTAAACGTTTAACGAAATATCTCGTTCCCAGAAAACCATTCGAATTCTTGAGTTTGCACTTTTCCTTTAATCCTTGGATGATTTCTTCAGCTAAATTATCGCCGTACTGTATTTCCTTCTCCTCCACATTTTCGTTATTAGTCGCAGAAGCACTGGATGTAGTTTGACTAGCTGATGCTCCCTGTGTCTTTTCGTATTTTCGAGAGAGGAGTTTATCCTTGATTACCTGATTCGCATTTTCCGGACTTGATGTAGTCACTGCAGCGAAAATTCTTGGAGTTTTTGCTCCACATTCCTGGCAGGTTTTAGGACAATCGGGACCGAAAGGCTTCACCTCTCCAAGCCAATAAGTCTTGTGCTTTTTTTCTGAAAAAGTCAATTCAAATTTTATAGTTTTTTTTGTGTCTCGTTCCGGTTTTTTATTTTTTAATTGAGCTGCGAATTTGTGGAATTTTATTTAACTTATATTTTATTTAAATTGAGCATTTCGGTTTCGGTCAGAATTTTAACAGAGCTTTGAATTTAATTTCGGTCAGGATTAGTAATTATATATTTTATAACGAGTTATAAAAATTAACTTTTGGTGATTTCGGCCAAAATTGACCATTTTCAATTTTTAATGTTGTTAGTATACCTAAACGCTTTCGATCAGGATTGTAACACAAATGGTAATTCGAAAAATGAAACATTAGTATAAATAATAATTCAGAGATATTTCGATAATTATGGAAAATTAAAAAAATATAGAAATCTTTTCTTACCAGAACCTTTGAACAGCTTCAAGAAGTTGCGATTCAATAACGATTTAGAAGTAGTAACTGAATCTCTCGAAAAATTCGAGACATGTTCTGTATTTTCATGGGAAGCGGAAGTTTTTGATGGAGTTAGTTTATCCAACGCGCTGGTGAACACTGTCGGCTCAGTTCCCATTGATGTTGAATTCGCTGGAATCTGAAAATTTAATACAATTTTTACAATTTTTTAAATAAAAAAAAAATAATACTTTTCAACTTATGCAAAGTTTGCAGTTTACAAAGATACTTACGTTAAAATCAAAAGCCGGAGACGCGATTGGCTTGTCAACTTTTTTCGAAAAAGGTTTCGGTGATATTGCATTGACAAAACTCGAGTTGAGGCAAGAAGTTGTATTCATTTTAATTTTCCTTGGCGTATTGAATTTTTCATCCCCAGAAAGCATATTTTCGAAAGAATTCTCGATCTGGCCGGATTTGTTGATTTCGCAACTCAAATTTGATTTGTTGACTTCGGAAATCAAATTTGAATTCTGAACTTTCTCAAAGTACCCCTTCAAAGGCAAAGATGGTGGATTTGATTTTGGTAGATCCGGCTTTAGGGAAGTCTTGGTAGGAGGGAAGACAATGTTGATATTTTTCAGTTTTCTGGAAGGCGAAATCTTGGGAAAAGTACTACTTTTATTAAGGAGAACAGATGATGGCCTTGGAGATTTGATGAAGGTTTTGTTGATCTTTGGACCAGTTGCACCAGATTCGACAATTTTAATTGGTTCCGGATTTTCCATTCCTGATTTGTTTACTTCAGGAATTTTGTAGACTGTAGACGATGAGTTATTCTCATTTGTCGATTTTTCCAACATTTTAGTGGTGCCGTAAGATCTAGAAGGTAATGACTCGTTCATTGAAGTTTTTTGTTCCGTGCTGACTTTATAAACTCCTGAAATACAATCAAATTTGTTATTTCGCGATTTCGGTCACATTTTTACAAAGACGATTTCGAGTTTTAAATTATTTAAACCGTTTTTGGTAGTTTCGATAAGAAATTTAAAATTTCGTTCAGATATCTGTGTAATTTCAATAATTCTTAAGATTCATTTTTTGCACTATTTCGCACAGGATTTTTGCGATTGTGATTACATTTTTCAATAGCAGTTATGAGTTTAAAATTATTTAAACAAATTCCAGTAGTTTCGCTAAGATATTTCTGTAATTTTAATGATTTTTATTTTTTTCTCGATTTCGACAACTTTTCCACGGTTTCGTTCACCTTTTGATATTTCGTTCAAATATTCATGCAATTTAAATTATTTTCAAATTAATTAATTTTTTTTCCCGATTTCGGCAGTAATTAAAACCGTTTTTTTCAGTAGTTTCGTTTTTTTTTTTCAATGTGTAAGTTTTACTTAAAATGTATATTAAAAAAAATTTAACTTACCAGTTGGATCAGTGGTATCTTTGGGACTATTTGTAGACTTTTTTTCTGGTTTCACTCCTCTTTTCCATGAAGGTTCCCTGTAATCGGTAGAAGTGCTATATTTGAGAATTTTTGGCGCCTTGGACTTTTTGTTGAGGTACCAATCTGGGATTTCCAATCTTTCTGTGGCACGCTGAACCCTTAGTTGAATTTCTGCCAACGCTCGTTTAGTCTGTAAATTAAAATTGACCATTATATTTCATTTTATTCAAATTTGAAAAATTTCGTCCTAAAACATTCTTGAAATATTTTTCGAACGAACAAATCTCCTAAAATTCAATTTTTTTCAACTTACCGGACTTTCTATCATGTTCTCCTTTACCCAGGAAGCACTTTTTTTTTCTGAAAACGAATTCTCTTCTGAAACTGAAGACAAAAAATACATATTTAAAATTTTTATTTTCACAAAAGATTATTTTCAGATTAGAAATAAAATATCTCTGGAATAGGATGTGAAATTTCGCATTTAAGGCAATTCATCAGTTATCCGATCACTACTTTACTGGCATTTTCCCCTACATTTCCATTTCATTTCGATGATTTTTAAGATTCCTTATTTTGTTTCGCGACTTCGATCACATTTTACAAGGCCCATTTAGAATTTAAAATTATTTAAACTGTTTTAAGTAATTTCGGTAAGAAATTGGGGAGCTTCGTTCAGATATTGCCACAATTTAAATAATTTTTAAGATTCTTTTTTTTTGTGATTTCGTACAGGATTTTCGCGATTTCGCTCAAATTTTTCAATGTCTATTTCGAGTTAAAAATGATTGAAACCGTTTTTAGTAGTCTCGGCAAGAAAATTTGAGGTTTCGTTTAGACATTTCCTTAATTTCAATGATTTAAAAGATTTTTTCCTGATAATCTGTTGCAAAAAAGCCTTTCAAAATTTTCGAAAAATAAGAAATGTAAAAAAATCTTATAAAAGTAAAAAAAAGGATTTTTTCCCTTTTGTCCAAATTATACATATACTTACAATATATGTATTATTTCTCATATATTTCCTTTAATTTTATAAATTTTAAAATCAATATCGCAATTTTATATGTAAATGAAAAAATGTTTTTACAAGGAAAATAATATACCGGTAAGACAAGAGTCGGATACCTGATACATCGTCTTAAATAGACGAAGGTAAAAGTAAACAGAAGTACACCGAGAATAGAATTGTATACAATTATATATAATACAAATTGTCCAGAATTGTGGGTTTTCCCCAAACTTAAGACGTTTCGGGTCTGGACGCAGATAGACCCTGTCTAGTCTAATTGTAAGAGATGAGGCGACAGATTTTAGGAATCGGTAGTTAAGCGACCATAAGCGTCTTAGAACCTCATTTCCCTTGAAAGAAAGGTCATAAAATTTGCACGAAATTTTCCTTCAACCATTGAAGTCTGTTTAATTCCGAACAGCTACATTAAGTAGCCAAATGTCGGAGATTCGTAAATTTTCATAAATTTGTAAACCTTTGGTGTATTTATTATTTTTTAATATTTTCAGCAGTATTTTTAATATTTTCAATTTTTGAACAATTTAAATAAGTTGTAATTTTTGAATTAATATTTTAAATCTAAATTTAATTATTATCTTTTTCGGAGTAAATAAAAATTTTCAATTACTAAGTAAATTCAATGAAAAAAAAAAAACTTAAAATTATTGTTTTGCTCTCAGAGTCCATTTAATTAAAAAAATCTTATTTTATAAAATCCTGGTTTATTGTTATTATTATTATAGAATAAAAGTTGTTTGTTCAAAATCATTGTTTTAACGTATTTGCTTATAATATTAGCTTTACAAAAATGTTAAAAAAAAATTTTGAATACAAAATTATGTATTTATTTTTTTTCAGGAATTTGAATTTGCTAAAATGCTAAAAATATTAATTAGAGTGAAATTGTATTGAATTAATTATTGCTTATGGGAATATACTTACGAAATGAATTTTCAAATACAGTAGGCATTTTTTTTTATTCGGTTTGTTCACTGTTTTGACTTTATTTTGTTAAAAAAACACAAAAAAACACACAACTTAGACTCTTACACACATTCACATTTAAAATTTTCAGTTTTGTAACCATGAAAGATGGGACTTGACTGAGCGGAGGTCAGACTTGAAATAAAGTGGAAAGACAGTGACAGAGTTTGCACTTTGCAGAGGTCAGAAAATTTAAGACACTTCAGGCGTCTTCCGGTGTATTTTCCACCTTCCCCTTGTTTTCCAGGGGCCAATGACAATCCCACTTGAGGGTTATTCGATACCTGAGTTTTAAATTTAATTCTCTGCTGGAATATTCTGAAATAATATGTTATTAGAAATTTTCAGAATTTTAGAAATATTTCTGGTAATATTTTAAATTAATATAAAATTTATTATAAAATTTAAAATAATAAAAAATTGTTTATTTCAAGTGTTTTTAACTTCTTATTTATTTTTATTGATTTTACAAATTTAAAAATTTTACAGATTTTCAAAGGATTTTAAAGGATTTTAAATAATCTTAAGACTTTTAATTCAGGTGTCTTCAGGTTCAGATATTTTAGAAAAATTCAATGAATTAAGAGATTTTAACTGACTTCAAATGACTTCAAGAGTTCAAGCGTCTTTCTGGCAAATTCATTCTAGATTTCTATGCAATAAATAGCAAAATAAGTGGAAAATAATTTGTCTAGACACTTACTACTTTGTATTTCTATTTGACAGACAAAATAGCATCTGGTTTTTCTCTGCAATAAAAATGTCAAATTATGACCTGATGGTATCGTAGACCAATTTGGTACACTGGCGACAAGCGGATTATGACCAACAGGTGATGTGCATCCAGATTATTTTTTCCCGAGGAAAAGTAATTTTCTATTGAAGTTGAGTAAGTTTCTATTGAAAGTAGATTGAAATTTCCCCATTTAGCCGTATTTAAAATGGGGTTCTGATGAGGCTCTAATAATTTATATAATTTTTTTAAAATTATTTATTATTTATTAATTAATATACTATTTTATTATATATTTAAAATAAAAAATATATTTCAATTTTTATATATTTCATGCTCATTTTCCCATTTTAAACATATTTTAGAGTTTTTCTTTTTAAATGTGGCCCCTTAAATTTTTTTGAAAATTTTTAAAATAAGAGGCTTCATTCAATATATGTATCTTCAAAATCATCGAAGCTACAAATTGGGATAAAAATTGCTATTGGATTTAAAAAAGGATTCTTACAGTGGTCTAAAATAGGAATTTACTCTTCATAATCATCTACATAAGGTAATGAATGAAGCCTTTTATTTAAAAAATTTGGAAAGAAATTTAGTGCCACATTTTTGAAAAAAAACTCAAAAATATGTTTAAAATGGGAAAATGAGCATGAAATATTTTTTTTTATTACAAAATTATTATTTTTATCAGAAAGCTCATAAAAAACATTTAAAAACTTCAAATATAAAAATTAAATTGTTCAACTTTAGCTGAAGTTATGATTGATTAAATAATTCGAGCCCCTGTGTGTTGGCAACCAGGCGTGTTGAGCTGTCTCCTTTGGATGATTAAAAGAGGTCTACTAGGACAAAACTATATATTATCTTTCTCACATATGATTATATTTTTTTTAATCTTTCCTGTCCTTAAGGGTATGTGATACTTTACCATAAGAGCAAATTAGTTATACCAATTATACATTCATAATAATAAATATTTTTAGTAAATAGAGTCAATAAACCTTCCTCTCATGTAGACGAAGGTTTATTGACTCTTATTAGCTAAAAATATTTATTATTATGAATGTATAATTGGTATAACTAATTTGCTCTTATGGTAAAGTATTACATGCCCTTAAAGCGGGACTAAAGTTTTACTTTTTACTCTTTAGCGAGTCTAAAACATGACGTCATAAATTTTTAATAAAAAATTCAATTGACAGTAACATTTTTTTTCTACGTCTATAAATACGTCCCACGTGTGTTTATAATGTCGGAGATTTATTGTGAATTTAATATCTGTCTAATATACTTCCTTATCGTGCTATTTATCTTATGAAACCATTTATTTGTACTGAAATTTTCATAATAACCTTGAGTCATGAAGCTTGGCAAATAAAAGCACCTATTAAAGACATATATTTGTAAAAAGTGTCCAATTTTTTTCCGTATTCAGTGGAGTGGCACAAGAAAATATTATTTCATCATCTCAGTTCTAAAATGCCAAGAAAAATAAATTTAGCTTTTTTAATTCTTTGTGGAATTTGGTCTCTTGTAATTAATGAGACCTTCGCAAATGAGAATATTAGTAAGTACAATGATATCCCTTATATATAAATATCTGGAATACAATGTACACAGAAAAAACTAGGCATCCTTTTAAGACTAAATTCGGTATTAAAAACGCAGTTATTAAAACATTTCGTTCAGCGAAACAATCCCAAATAAACCCAAAGTGAATATTATACACTTCTACCCAGTAAGAAGGAATGCATTGGAAGGCATAGAATGGCTTTAGACTTTTTAATGCCATCCGCAATGCAAATCAATTCCGTTTTTGCCGAAAAGCATTAATAAATGGTATTTTATGATTAAGAGCATTATAACTTTGCATTTTTCTCAGTGGCATTAACAAAATCATTTTAATGTCTCCATATTTCTGCGTGAAAACTGGTATTATTATAAAACCGACTTTTATTTTGGTAATCATATTAAAACTTTTAAAAAAAGGATCTCTAATTCAAAAGAATAACTAGTTTTTACTGTGATAACAGTAACAATTATAAAATGCTAGCTAATTTATCAAATTCTTTTAGCAGACTCATCGAGTATTCTTGTTCGTCAAAAGCGTGTACTTAATCACGTACCGGATGAAGATAAAGCAGTAAGAATTACAGATCTTCCATACATTGTAAATGTTAAACTTCATACTCGTATTTTTTGCGTGGGTACCATTCTATCGCAATTTGTTGTCATCACCACTGCTGAATGTGGTCAATTTCATGTAAACGAGTACGATATTGTGTCTAGTTCATCACGATCGAATCGTGGTACACATCACAGTGTAAGAGAAATAAAACTACACTATAGCAATCATCCGAACAGAAATTCGGATGGTATTGCCTTGCTCACTATTCATCCTCCTATCGTGTACAGTATATACTCAAAAAAAATAGATCTACATGAAGGGCCACTGCTACCAGGTATGATTGGTACTGTTAGTGGTTGGGGTTACAACGACGATTCCAGTGTTGAGTAAGTCATCAATAATATATTAAATACACAAATATAATATTTTACGGGTCAAGCAATATGGAAAATTTCTGTGGTCATTCACAGATATTGACCAGAAATGCTCGACATGCATCACTCAAACTATTAACATTGTATCTTCTCCCTAATTTCAGTCGTGGAACGAAATGCCCGTCACACCTACGATCAATCAAAGTACCCATAATGGCACATCGGGATTGTGTAAATATATATCGACAATTTTTTCATATTGCTGATAACGATATCTGCACTTTTCATCCACAAAAATACTGTGGCCATAGTGATGCTGGTGCTCCTTTGGTTGTTGATAAATTGTTAGTTGGGATTTTCCTTCGGAGAGGACCAATTGGACATTACTTCAATAATGAATATCCTGATGTTTTTGCACTCTTGCAACATATCGATTATAGTAGGTGGCTTATGACTAACATTTAATTAATCGAGTTACAATTCCATAACAAGAAGTACAACATCTACGCTGGGACAACCAGTGAGCAGGCAGTCAAAAGACACCGTCACACACTTCCAGTAATCAGCAAATTTTTCTCATATATCCCCAATGTCAAAACAAATTGAAAAAAGAGAATCATTTGGACGAATTATATATCTACTTATTTCTAATGATAATTTGTGCTTGGAACAATCACGACATCCATTGACAGAACCACATGTGATTGTGGCAACTATATTATGAAATAGTTGTATCAATATATTTCTTTACTCGAAGGAAATACTTCAAAACAAAACTTTCATAAAAAAAAAATAAATTAATACTTAAGGACATGTGATACTTCATTATCAGAGCAATTTAGTTTCTCCAACTTTACGTTTGCACTGAAAAAAATCTACCATGGATGCCCCATAATGCCCCATGTAGTCGAAAGTATATTAAAGGTTGGGTAACTGTAATTATAGGAGAGACAACTAAATATATTGGTACCCCAACTATACAAGCCGCAGTAAGCGCTTAACTGTAAATTTATAGACATCGAGATCGTCTAATTAATATCTATAAGAATTTGTAATAAAATGAAATAATACAAGAACGTAGAAAGACACTATAAGATGAACTACAGTATAGAAAGTGAATTGCAATCGGCCGTGCATCACAGTTATTATGCACATCACATTTTTATAAAACTAGCTGCTTTAAAATTTTTACCGAGGAAAATTTTGCGACAAGAAGTTTTATTTCTATTATAATTGTTTATTTAAAAGACTTTATCAGATAAAGTTTATCTTATGATTACCTAAAAAATCTGAAATTCATGATACAATTTATTATCATTTTTGAACAGGGAAAAAATTTCTGTGGTTGTAACAACCACAGAGATAGTAAAATATGGTACAACTATAATTTGTGATTGCCAGAACCATAACTATTATGAGGCAACAACCATAACTATGTGACAACTATTATTAAATAGTTGTCATAAAGATTGACAGAACCACAACCACATATATATGGTTCTGTCATTGAAAAGCGCGATTGTGGCAACCACAAATTAGTAGTTGTACCATAGTTTATTACTATTTCTGTGACTACTACAACCATAGCATTTTTTTCCTACAATTATAAATTTTAAACAAATAGGATATTTTCATGTATTAAATTTTAATTTTATGTAATAAGGGGCCTTGTACAAACCTATAATTGCTCGTTTATGGCGGAGAAACTGCCACACAAATAATAACCCGAGAATTGAGCACATGATAAAATTGTTTATCACACTTTTACAATAATAACTGTATAATCTGCTTTACATATTTTACTGAGGAAACTTTTGTGATTGAGTTTTACGTAACCAACAATGTTTATATGGCTTTAATGCCTCATAAAACTTGCTAAATCGAGATACCATATAAGTGACTGTTTATAACAAATCCATTTCTTGTACTCTCAGTAATTTAAGAAAATATCATTTCAACTCTAATATGCTGGGGAAAATGTACTTGTATCTTTTAATTCTTTGTGGCATTTGGTCTCAAGGAATTGTTGGTTCCTTCGCAGATGGGAATATTAGTAAGTAAAATGAAATCCTTATAAATATCTGTAATAAAATAACAATAACATTTATAAAATGCTACTGAAAAATTAATTTATCACATTCTTGTAGCGGAATCATCGAGTTTTCTTGTTCGCCAGAAACGTGTAGTTAGTTACGTGCCGGGTGAAGACAAACCAGTACGAATTGAAAGCCATCCATACATTGTAATTATTAAATTTAATAATCGTATCCATTGCGTGGGTACTATTCTATCGCATCAAGTTGTTCTTACTGCCTCTGATTGTCTTCTCTATGAAAGAACGAGCTTTTACAAAGTTTCCTCTAGCTCAACATTATCGAATCGTGTCGTTATATCTCACAATGTAACAGATATAAAACGAAAACGTGGTAATCATCCGACCAGACCTCTGGCAGGTATTGCCTTGCTTACGATTGATCCAGAAATCGTGTATAGTGCAAAGTCAAACAAAGTTGAGCTACATGTAGGACCTGTGCTACCAGGTACGATTGGTACTGTTTGTGGTTGGGGATTCAATTCAAGAAACACAGCTGAGTAAGTCATTGATAATATATTAAATACTTAAAATATAACGTTTTACGGGTCAAGCAATTTACAAACATTTTCTTGTCATGCACAGATAATAAACTAGAACATGTATCACATATAAATAATGAAATTTTCTCTTTTTCTAAATTTCAGCCCTGGAACGCAATTCCCGTTGCAACTACGATCGATCCAAGTGCCCATAATGGCACACCAGGAATGTGTAAATAGATATCGAGATTTTTTTTATATTTCCGATCATGATATTTGCACTTTTCATCCACAAAAACGCGTTGGCCATAATGATGGTGGTGCTCCTCTAATTCTTGATAACTTATTAGTTGGGATTTTCTTTCGGAGAGGACCAGTTCAACATCCCCACCACCCTGAATTTCCTGATGTTTTTGCATTCTTGCAACATATGGATTATAGTAGGTGGATCCTGGCTAATATTTAAAAAATCGAATTACAGCTATATCAGTATAACAGTTGGTCTTCAATAAACTTTACAATTTATTTTCCTTTTGATATTTCTATGTTACTATTAAAAATGTTATTAGCTACCAAACACCATTCACACTACACATGAATACCACTAAAGTATTTAAAAGTCAAATTTCTCATTCCTATTGTTATTATAGATTCAAACCGTAATTTGAAATTCTCTTTTCTATAACCTGCTTGGATAGCTAACGTGACTGTTCTTCTGAAACTAAACTTTCATGTTTGCGTAACATATCTTACCCCTTCAATTGTAGCATTAAATAAACTTATGTAAAAGCAACACTTGTGTATTATATTGTTCAGTTTTCTTTAAATATATTTCAGTTTACGAAATAATAAAATATTTATTCATTAGATGGAAACAAAACCGAGGACAAATTTCCAGCTAAAATAAAGTAAGGTCATAAATGAGTTTTATCTCTGGCGTCATATTTGCAGATATTTGTTAATATTTATGAATACGCATGCGTGTAACAATAGAATCTGGTACTAGTGATGCACGATAAGACAAGGATTTATTGATTCTTGAGATTATCGCTCGATATTGAAAAAATATTGGCAACGAGATTTTTTAAACGTCTTTTGTTTATTATCGTCTCTTGTCTCTTCTCGCTGTCATTTTCCAAGGAAATCCAGCGATATTATTGAATATTGATCTGTCAAAGGGAACTGTCACTGTGACATTTTATTTAAATGTGAATGCCTCCCATTTGTCATAAACAATCAGTTAATACCTTTTTCAACCAAATTTGTCAAATTTTCGTTTACTCTGACAATTTAGGAAGTTATAGTTTTTATAATAAAACTATTTTTAATGTATGTCAAATTGTCAAAGTGACATTTGGAGCAAAGACAGCATTCAACATTTTATCACTTGTTCACGTTTGTTTATTGATTTTCTTGACTGAAATGTCAAGACGAGATTAATTTTCTTGTCTTGAAGTTCGATACAAATTATTGAACTTGAATTTTATTGTCTTGTCTCGCTTGAATGCATCACTATCTAGTACAATAAAGTTGTACAATAAATTTGTTGTTGCTTTTAACATTGAACCGTTTTAGTAAATTTTTTCATAGTTTGCTTCCATGACAAATTTTGAAATTTTAAAACTCTTGAACATCTCGAAATTGTCAAGGAAACTCGAGATCAAGCGAGAAAAATTCTTAGTTTTTTCGAACACTCAAATGTAAATTTTAAACAAATAGGGTATTTTTATTTCGCAAATTTTCAATTTATTTAAAAAGTGAAAATAAATAAAATCTAAACCAGCTGTCATTAAAAGCACGAAGGGATACATATGATAAATATTTGTTCCTAAAATATTTTTTATGCTCTACACACATTTTAATAACCTATTTTAAAATTTTTATCGTGGAAAATTTTATGTCTAGAAGTTATGTTATGATTAGCATTGTTTATCTAAAAAAACATAAATTCAGATGTTTATGGAAGAATACAATTCTGCCGTGCAAGTTAAAAAAACACTTGAGGAGCCATCCATAAACCACGTGAACAATTTTTCACCACTTTTTGACCCCCCCCACCCCCTGTGGACAAACGTGGTAATTTGACGAAACCCCCCTACCCTACTCTGTCCACGTGGACTTTAGATAGTTTATGAAAATATAGGAATTATTTGCGTAGAACAATGTGCAAGCACAATATATAAGCTATTCGAATATATCTCGAGTGTATCTTGACTCATTTCAGTATATATTTCGCAGATTTATCGTATACGTGGATTCTAGCTAAACCCCCCCCCAGCCCCTCTCGTGGAAAAACGTGGAAATTTACCATACC
>CAJFCO010000096.1:676104-699461 GCA_904066015.1 Synergus gifuensis | reverse complement strand
GAGTTACCTAAATATCTAGCTGTTTTAGCTAAATTTTGCCATCTAAAAATTATCTAGGTAAATTAGCTAGATTATTTCTGGATGGTAAAATTTTACTAAAACAGCTAGATATTTAAGTAACTCAGCTAGAAATTTAGGTAACACAGCTATATTTTCTTGGAATTACGAAATCCAGCTATACGTCTAGCTCGGACAGCTAAACCATTTTTTTCAGTGTAACTATATACATTTATTATTAAAAATATACATCGCGGGGACCTGATTAGGACCACAGCAGGGCCCTTTCTTTAATAGGGCTGAGGAAGGGCGATTCCCACTAAGTCCCTACTAGAACTAGTAGTCGGGGCCTAACTGACAAAAGCGTTACGATCTAGCTGGGGCCCCGACTAGTTTTCCCCGCAAGGGCCCAACTAAAAAAATGGAAAACTAGTGAGGCCCCCACTAGACCCCTATCGAAATTTCTACACGGGTATTTGTTCCTAAAATATTTTTTATGCTCCACACACATTTTAATAACCTATTTTAAAATTTTTATCGTGGAAAATTTTATGTCTAGAAGTTATGTTACTATTAGCATTGTTTATCTAAAAAACATAAATTCAGATATTTATGGAAGAATATAATTCTGCCGTACAAGTTAAAAAAACACTTGAGGGGTCATCTATAAACCACGTGAACAATTTTTCATCTAACTATCAAAAAATATATTTAACTTTAAATATATTAAAGTGTCTTTAAGTTGTACTGGTGACAAGAAACGGCGATATCAATCCATCCATACATGCATAGTGCATACATATATATACACCGGACAATATTGATTAGAACATTGTATTAGACATTTATAAATTGCAAAAAGTTTAATTAAAAAATTTTTTAAATATTGGAAAATGTAACAATTAAAAAGCTTCCTCTTTGAGGAAGAAAAATTATCATGTTCATAAAATCTGTTGTCATTTGCTCCAATTTTTTCAATTATAAGTCTCCTTTGTATTCAAATTCATGATTGGAATAGCCTCTCCGTATATATAAATTGCCAACGTAATATAAATTCTTTCTATCCTTTCTTTTTAAAATGTTAAAAATTTTAAATACCCGTAACAAATATCGTAAACTTTATGTTTGCCCAATAAATTTTTTTTCTGTTATTTATCTTACGAAACCTTGTATTGGTACCAAGGTCTTTAAGAAGGGGAGAATTCACTAAGCTTGACAAATAAAGATACATTATAAAAAGCAAATTTTATAAAACGTTTACAACTTTAACTGTATTCAGGACAGTAATTTAAGCTAATATTCATCATCATCTCAGCCGCAATATGCCAGTAAAAATATACTTGGATCTCTTAATTCTGTGTGGGATTTGGTCTCAAGGAATTATTGGGTCCTTCGCAGACGATAATATTAGTGAGTAAAATGAAATCTTTATAAATATCTGGAATAAAATAATAGTGACAATTATTATAAAATGATACTAACAGATTAATTTATTAAATTCTTGCAGCGGAATCATCGAGTTTTCTTGCTCGCCAAAAACGTGTAATTAGTCAAGTGGAGGGTGAAGACATACCAATACCAATTGAAGATCGTCCATACATTGTAATTGTTAAACTTCATAATCGTATCCATTGCGTGGGTACCATTCTATCACATCGTGTTGTCCTTACTGCTGCTGATTGTGTTTCCTCTAATACAAAGAGTTATTACAAAGTTACCTCTAGATCATCACGTACTAATCGTGTAGTTCAAGCTCACAATGTAACAGATATAAAACGAAACAATGGCAATCATCCGAGAAGATCTTCGGATGGTATTGCCTTGCTTACGATTAATCCAGAAATCGTGTACGATGCAAAGTCAAACAAAATTGACCTACATGTAGGACCTGTGCTACCAGGTACGATTGGTACTGTTAGTGGTTGGGGATTCAACAACAGAAATGCAGCTGGGTAAGTCATCAATAATGTATTCAATACGCAAAACATAATTTTTGTTTGGTCAAGCAATTTACAAACATTTTCTTGTCATGCATAGATAATAAACTATTAGAAACGCTCGATATATATCACGCATATAACTATAATGAAATTTTATCTTTTCCCAAATTTCAGCCATGGAACACAATTCATGTTGGAACTACGATCAATCCAAGTGCCCATAATGGCACACCAGGATTGTGTAAATAGATATCAACAATTTTATCCAATTTCTGATTATGATATTTGCACTTTTCATCCACAAAAACGCGCTGGTCATAATGATGGTGGTGCTCCTCTAGTTCTTGATAATTTATTAGTTGGGATTTTCCTTCGGAGGGGACCTCTTCAACTTCCCCACTACGCTGGATATCCTGATGTTTTTGCATTCTTGCAACATATGGATTATAGTAGGTGGATCCTGACTAATATTTAAAAAATCGAATTACAGCTGTAACAGTATAACAGTTGGTCTTCAATAACCTTTACAATTTATTTTCCTTTTGATATTTCTATATTATTATTAAAAAAGGTTATTAGCTAACAAACACCATTCACACTACACATGAATACCAATAAAGTGTTAAAAGTCAAATTTCGCATTCCTATTGTTATTACAGATTCAAACCGTAAATTGAAATTTTCGTTTCTAAAACCTTGGATAGCTGACGTGACTGTTCTTCTAAAACTAAACTCTCATGTTTGCGTAACACTATCTCATCCCTTCAAATTAAATAAACTTATGTTCAGTTTTAACTATATTTCAGTTATCATGTGTGTGTGTGTGTGCATATCACGATCGCAGCAATGTCTTGAGAACGCGTACAGATAAATTGATAAAATTTGGCATACTTATTCCATTATATACCTAATAGTTGAATTTCTTACAAGGGTTTAACAAAATATTTAATTTTACAAGTTTTATGTACCTTTATAATTTTAGTGATATTGATTTTTCGACTATTACTTCTCAAATAATCAAAATTCAAAGCAGATGTCTCAAGAAAAAAGATTCCTTATATCGTGACGAATCGATTGACCTATAAGATTAATACGTTTCATTAAAAACTGAGAAATTTATGCTTAATTGTAATTTTCGAAAATGAGAATTTCTCCACTATAAGTTCTCAAATATTCAAAATTTTGAGCTGACGTAAGGAAAATGCATATTATTTGTGTCGAGATGAATCGATTAATTTATATGATTAATGCATTTCATTGAGAAATAAGAAAGTTATGGTTAATTGTATTTTTCAAAAATGAATTTTTTATCTATACTTTCTCAAATAATAAAGATTTAAAGCTGATGTAAGGAAAATAAACTTTTTTTGTATTGCCTCGAATCAGCTCTAGGTGACCTAATATTAATAGATTTGATTATTTAATTAATGCTTCCTCTATGAGGAAGCAAATCATATTTGCTTCCAGAAAGTAATAAAGTGCTCATTGAATGAGCACAAAAGTTGATACAACAGCTAGTTTTTTTGGTTGATAGTTACCAAATATTTGGTAGATTTCGCTAAATGTGATTCTAGAAAGTAAATTAGAACTTTTAATAAGGATCAATATCAAGACAAGATCAATATTTTTTCAGGACATTCGAAAAACAATATTAAAATCGTTTTTTTTATTATCAAATCTCATGAATTTTATATCTGCCCAATAACGTATGTCCTTCAGGTGTTATTGTCTTACGAAACCATTTATCTAAGAAGCAATATACATATATCATTAGGCTTTTTGTAGATAAAAGTAACTCATAAAACTCAATGCGTTATAACAATAAATTAATGAATTAATTTCGAAAATATTGAAAATCACATTTTCATTAACTTCTTATGCGCATCGCATTTTTATAATCTGCTTAAAAATTTTTAGCGTTAAAAATATTGGGACTAGAAGTTATACTTAACTTTTAGCTGATAACTTGTGTCGTGCTAAACTCGTTTTTTTTTATGGAAAAATATTACTGTATATTTGCCTAATAACTTGTTTTTTTCCGTTTTTTGTCTTAATAAGAAAGCATTTATTAGTATTTAATTTTGGCAAATAAAGATACATTATAACTATAAAAAGCATGTTTCATAAAAAGTTTCCAATCTTTCTTCATTTTCAGGACAGTAATATTAAGAATACATTATAATAATTCCTCAGTTCTAAAATGCCAGAAAAACTATACTTATATCTTTTATCTCTTTGTGTAATTTGGTCTCAAGGAATTATTGGGGCCTTCGCTGACGAAAATATTAGTAAGTAAAATAATATGAAAAGGGCTCCCTTCTCGGTAAAATCATGAAAATCCATTGGGATAAATTTTTCAGGAGAGGGAAAAAACCTTCTCAAAAATCGAATTCTTAAAAAAAAAAAGAGAAAATACATTTAAAATTTGATGGGGATTTACAGATCTAAATAAATTAATTAAATGCGGTCAAAACCGCAGTCGATTTTTGTCGCTATTTTATCTCGGAAAGTATTAACTTTTTTCAAAATTTACTTATTGATATCCTAATGTAATACATAGTAACAATTATAAATTGCTACTATGATATATGAGAGATTAATTTATCAAATTCTTGCAGCAGAATCATCGAGTTTTCTTGTTCGCCAAAAACGTGTAATTACTGACATACCAGATGAAGATATACCAGTACGAATTGATGATTATCCATACATTGTATATATTAAACTAGGTATTCATGTTCATTGCGTGGGTGCCATTCTATCGAATCGTGTTATCATTACCGCTGCTAATTGTATTCAAAATGATAAAACACAATACAAAGTTATCTCTAGTTCATCACGTGTGAATCGTGTAACTGTACTTCACACTGTATTAGAGATAAAATTACACTATGGTAACCATCTAGGCAGAATTTTGGATGGTATTGCCTTGCTTACTATTGATCCAGCTATCGTGTATAGCAGATTCTCTTTCAAAATAGACCTACATGTAGAACCTGTGCTACCAGGTATGGTTGGCACTGTCACTGGTTGGGGATACAATAAAAACCGATATAACGATTTGTAAGTCATCAATAATAAATTAAATATGTATAAAAAATAATATTTTATCACTTTCACTGTAATAGAATTGTATCTTCTTCTCTATTTCAGGCGTGGCACGAATTTTCCACTACAACTTCGATCAATCCAAGTACCCATAATGGAACATCGGGATTGTATAAATATCTATCGAATTCATTATCCAATTTCAGATAAGGATATTTGCACTTTTGATGCACAAAGACACACTGGCCATACTGATGCTGGCGCTCCTTTGGTTATTCATAACTTATTAGTTGGGGTTTTTCTTCGTAGGGGACCAATTCCACAACCCTTTAGTTCTGGATATCCTGATGTTTTTGCATTCTTGCAACATATCGATTATAGGAGGTGGATCCTTGCTAATATTTAAGAAAACAATTTACAGTTCGGTAACAAAATTGAATTCAACATCTTCTTTAATGAGTGATAATCTGTATTAAAAACACTTGGTGCTTACAATAAATATTACAGTTATTTTCCTTTCAATATTTCTATGTTTCTATAAAAAGTGTTACGCACTTGTATCATAAAAGACTATTATTATTCTGCACTAGATTGAAACAAAATAGACTTCAGCTATGTGGCAACTATTTAATAATAGTTGCCACATAACTGTAGTTTTTGTCACAAAGTATTTGTGATTGCGACAACCACACTGGTAGTTGTGGCAACCACAAATTATTAATTGTACCATATTGTTAAGAATACATTTAATTGATGATAATATTTGTGAATGTGTTTGGGTGTGTGTGTCACGTGAGGCTAGGGAGTTCTATGCATAGTGTGTGTATGGGTGAGCATTACTTATGGAACTCTATCTATCAAAGACAAGTGTGAGTAATAATTATTTTCACTTTTAGTCAGAAGCGTCAAGACCGGGTCACAAACCACTTCGCTCGTGAAATTCGGTTTCCTGAATTCGAGTGTATTTAAAATCCGCCGCTTAATTTATAATTCATCTTGAACTCTTATCATATTTATTGAATAAATTGTGTTTAGTTTAATAAATAATTCTGTTCAGTGACTATACCTTCACAATCATATAATAAGTGGAAGGAACTCAGGCAAAAGAAAAGATTAAGTTTCTAACATTTGGGGGCTCGTCCGGGATGATCCTCCAATTAAGATCGGTAATTCTTTTGGTCGAGCTAAACTTATATTAGAAAAAACTCTTACTCGATTGAAAACTAAACCAGAAATTCAATCTGAATACTTCGCCTTCTTGTCTGAATACAAGGAGTTAAATCACATGGAATTAGTTAACGATTTCGAGGAGTCGGATTCTTATCAGAAAGTCTATTTACACCATCATCCTATTATTCGAGAAAGCAGTTCTACTACTCATTTACGAGTGGTCTTCAATGCTTCCAGTCTCACTTCTGATGGATCTTCTCTCAACTCACATTTCCATATAGGTCCAAAATTGTTAAATGATTTAATTTCAATCATTTTACGGTGGCGTATGCCGCAATTTGTCTTTACAGCCGACGTGGAAAAAATGTTTCGGCAAATTAAAGTTGACCCTCGCGATTGCGATTATCAGCGCATATTGTGGCAATCACCAGAAGGTAAACTGGAAGCTTGGAAATTGACCACCGTCAATTTCTTGCTTAATGAGACGTGGAGGTTTTCATTTAAGAAAATGGGCCTCGAATTATGAGCTCCTATTGTCCGATTGCCCACAGGGAAATCACGAAAGAGCCTTTGATTTTTTTACCGGGGAGGATATACAATTGAAAGTTCTGGGTTTACATTGGGATCCGACCTCTGATAATTTTAAAATTCAAGTTCAAACTCCAGAAATTACGCAACCTTCAAAAAGAAAATTACTGTCCGTAATCGCCAAACTATACGATTCCTTAGGATGGCTTTCACCTGTTATAGTTGTAGCTAAAAGAATGATGCAGGAATTATGGATTCGCAAACTGGATTGGGATGATTCTCTTCCAGATGACCTTGCCAAACATTGGCACGACTTTTACAGTAAACTGAACGAACTGGAAAAGATTCGGATTCCAAGATGGACAGGGCACTTGAAGTCTAGTTTAGGGTATGAATTGCATGGGTTTTCCGATGCTTCAGCAAGAGCCTATTCCGCGACAGTATATCTCCGAATTATTCAGGAGAATGGTGACATACATGTTGTTTTATTAATTGCCAAGACAAAAATAGCACCAATTCTACCGGTAACAATACCTAGATTAGAACTATGTGGTGCTTAATTACTCGCTAAGACTCTACACTACATTGTAGAAATCATGGGGTTTCAAAATATAAATCAATACTGTCACACAGATTCGACCGTGGTCCTAGCTTGGTTAAGTAAACATCCCACTACTTGGAAAAGTTTTGTTTCTAACCGAGTAGCTCAAATTCACGAGTTACTTCCAAATGCTAAGTGGAGGCATGTTCCAACTGGAGATAATCCAGCTGATTGCTCCTCAAGAGGCCTTCTACCTGACGAATTGGGAGATCACCCCTTATGGTGGAGAGGTCCATCATGGTTATCATGCAATTCAGTAAATTGGCCCAATAATATGCCTCCACTTCCTGAAGACTTAATTTTAGAAAAGGCTGGAAAAGTTAAGTCTCATTTTACACATCTTGTCGCGAAGGAAAATGTCCTCCTACAAGATATGGCCACGAAATCAACTTCTTGGCCAAAGTTAATTCGAGTCACCGCAATTTGTTTGCGTTTTCTTAAGGCCTTTCGTAAGAAATGGGGCAGACAGTCGAATTCTGAAGAAATATTACCTTCTCTTACTCTCCAAACTTCAGAAATAAAACAAGCATCCTTGCTTTGGATACTTTACGTACAAAGTTTAGCCTTCGCAAACGAAATACGCGCTTTAAACAAAGGAGATCCTATTCCATCCAATTCGCCCTTAAAAAAGTTAAATCCCTTTTTGGATGCGTCAGGAGTTCTTCGTTTGGGAGGTCGTCTACAACAAGCTCCTATCAACTATGATGAAAAACACCCTCAAATATTACCTCTCAACCAGATATCTGAGTTGATTGCTCAACACTCTCACTTGAGATCAATGCATGGAGGCAATCAGTTGACGTTATATACCTTGCGTCAAAAATTCTGGATTATCGGAGGTCGGAATCTTGTTAAAAGCATTATTCGTCGATGTGTGACTTGTGTTCGCGAGCGTGCCGCTATAGCAGAACAATTAATGGGTAGTCTACCTGATTTCAGAACTACACATTGTAGACCCTTTACTCACACAGGAGTGGATTATGCGGGTCCCTTTCAGATTCGTTTTGCTCCAGGTAGAGGTCATAAAAGTTATAAGGGGTATGTCGCTCTCTTCGTCTGTTGTGTCACGAGAGCAATTCATCTGGAATTAGTTTCTGATTATACTTCGCAGGGTTTTCTAGCCGCTTATCGGCGTTTCATCTCGCGTCGCGGCATGCCTGCTCATCTGTACAGCGATAACGGTACGACCTTCCAGGGTGCTGACAAAGAGTTGAAGCTTAATCTAAAGCAACTACAGCGAGATCCTAATTTACTCAATAGTTTAACTATTGAAGGAACTTCTTGGCATTTTATACCACCTGCCGCCCCTAATTTTGGAGGTCTATGGGAGGCAGGCGTTAAAAGTTTAAAGCATCATTAGCGTAGATGTGTAGGTGCTCATACATTGACCTTCGAAGAATTTACGACTACTCTCACTAGAATCGAGGCATGTCTGAACTCTCGCCCTATTGGCCCACATTCCGACGAACCCGATGATTTCTCTTATCTTACACCAGGTCATTTTTTAATAGGAGCTCCTCTTACGAGTTCTCCCGAACCCTCTGTCGAGTTGGTTCCAGAAAATAGATTAACTCGCTGGCAAATTGTACAACACATATCCGAAACGTTTTGGCGTAGGTGGAACGTGGAATATTTACATTCCTTACAGCAGCGTTACAAGTGGCAAGACCCTAAAAACAATGTTGAATTAGGCTCTATGGTGCTTATTAAACATGATGCTCTTCCACCATCAAAATGGCAACTGGGTCGCATTATCAAAACTTATAGGACTAAAGATGGTTTGATACGAACAGTTCGAATCAAAACAGCAACTTCAGAATATGACCGACCGATATCAAAAATTTGTCTGTTACCTATATCATCAGCGGGAGCTATCGAGTTATCTAATAATCATAATAAAGATGATTAAAATTTTAAACATTTTATAGAGATAATAAGTTAGACTGAAGTAAAGTACTCATTTTTCATTTTCAATTTACGATATATCATAGCGGGCGGTCAATGCGTAATAATTATATTGTATTGTCGTCTTGACAGATCTAGCATAGCGGGCGGCAATTATTATGTTATTTAACAATTACGAAACTGAGGTCTCTTCGTTATTTAAATTTATAGTGGCATGTATTTATTCGTTCTTGTATTGTTTTAACAATACAAAGCGGGCGGTAATGTTAAGAATACATTTAATTGATGATAATATTTGTGAATGTGTTTGGGTGTGTGTGTCACGTGAGGCTAGGGAGTTCTATGCATAGTGTGTGTATGGGTGAGCATTACTTAGGGAACTCTATCTATCAAAGACAAGTGTGAGTAATAATTATTTTCACTTTTAGTCAGAAGCGTCAAGACCGGGTCACAAACCACTTCGCTCGTGAAATTCGGTTTCCTGAATTCGAGTGTATTTAAAATTCGCCGCTTAATTTATAATTCATCTTGAACTCTTATTATATTTATTGAATAAATTGTGTTTAGTTTAATAAATAATTCTGTTCAGTGACTATACCTTCATAATCATATAATAAGTGGAAGGAACTCAGGCAAAAGAAAAGATTAAGTTTCTAACACATATTTTATTTTTTATTTTTTGTCACATCCATAAAAATTTCATCTGTGTACTTTACGAAACGATTTATTATAGTATTAAAGCCTTCAAGAACTGAGAGTCGACATTCAAAGCTTGTCAAATAAAGATACATTATAAAAAGCATATTTTTCAATTCAAGAATTTTCAATTTTTCTTCGTATTCAGGACAGTAACTAAGAAAATATTAATTCAGCATCACAGTTCTAAAATGCCAAGAAAACTGTATTTTTATCTTTTAATTCTTTGTGGAATTTGGTCTCAAGGAATTATTGGGGCTTTCGCAGACGTGAATGTTGGTAAGTAAAATGGTATCCTTATATACATCTGGAACACAATACATAAAGAAATTTTTTATAAGAATATTGGTTTTATTACATAATGATAGTTTTAAAAAAATATTACATATTTTGAGATATTTTTGCCCTAAATTTTGATATGTTAAAGAAGTAAAAATGACTATTCCTAATTGTATAACTATTAGGAATCAATTATAATTGATTTCTAAATTCCAACCATCTAATAGAAAAAAGCAAAACTAAGATTAGCTAATGTTGATATAAAATATTTCTCTTTATAAATAAAAATGTTATAAAATGATGTTGATGTAAAAGAAGTTAATTTATCAAATTCTTGTAGCGGAATCTTCAAATTTTCTTGGTCGCCAAAAACGTGTAGTTACTTACATACCAGGTGAAGACATACCAGTACGAATTGATGATTATCCATACGTTGTAAATATTAAAAGAAATAATCGTCTCTTTTGCGTGGGTACCATTTTATCGCAACGTGTTGTCATCACCGTTGCTGGATGTGCTACATATGATAAAACAATTTACAAAGTTATCTCTAGTTCAGCACGTTCAAATCGTGCAATTGTACCTCACAATGTAACAGAGATAAAAGTACACTATGGTAATCATCTGGGCAGAACTTTGGATGGTATTGCCTTGTTTACTATTGATCCAGCTATCGAGTATAGCAGATTCTCTTACAAAATAGACCTACATGTAGGACCTGTGCTAACAAGTATGCGTGGTACTGTCGTTGGTTGGGGATACGACGATAGAAACGAAAAGTAAGTCATCAATTATACATTAAATGCATATAAAACAATATTTTACGGGTACAAAACAATATACAAAAATTTCTGTGGTTATGCACGGGTAAAAAGAGATTGAAAACCTAAGGACATCCTAAAGACTTCCTTAGGATGTCAATGTTAAGCCAATTGATGTCCAAAAGACGTCTCATGTCTTAAAGACGTCTTGAGAATAGCAATTGGACTGACATGGACGTTCTAAAGTTGTCTTTAGAACATCCTCAGGATGACAATGTCGCTTTAACCAATGGGTGGTCCCTATATAACTAATAAAATTGTATCTTCTTCCCTATTTCAGTCATGGCACGACATGGCCTTCAAATCTTCGTTCAATTGCAGTTCCCATAATGGCACATCGGGAATGTGTAAATAGATATCAAGAATTTTATCCGATTTCTGATAAGGATGTTTGCACTTTTCATGAGGGAAGACACACTGGTCATACTGATGCTGGTGCTCCTTTAGTTATTGATAACTTTTTAGTTGGGATTTTCCTTCGGAGAGGACCAATTGGATGTTTCTATAATATTGGATATCCTGATATTTTTGCATTCTTGCAACATACCGATTACAGAGAGTGGATCAGGGCTAACATTTAAAAGATCAAATTACGGTTGTGTATCAAAAATTAAATACTTTATTCAGCGATAATCTGTATTAAACACTTGGTACTCACAATAAATATTACAGTTTATTTTCCTTTTAAGGCAGTTGGAGCATTTTTTAAAAACTGAACAAGCTGTGAAGTTGTATCATCTTTTGTACTCATTCTTTGCTTCCTGGAAGCAAACATGATTTTTTTCGTCATAGAGGAAGCATTAAGTAATTAATCAAACACATTAATATTACACTCGACGTTCCCAATAGTAATGTTCCCAATAGTAATTTGTTTCCAATAGTAAAAAAGTTTCGTTCTCAATAGTAAAGAGCGCAACTCGCAATAAGCACTTCATACCACTGCAATACGCATGCGCAATTGATGTGAAATTTGAGGAAAGGAATTTTTTTTACTATTGGGAACGACTCTGGTTTGGATTTATTTACTATTGGGAACGTCGAGTGTAGTTCATTTGATTCTTGTCAAAACAAGATATTTTAATTCACTTTACATCAACTTTGAAATGTGATAATTTGGAAAGTTACAGTTGAAAAAACAATTTTTCAAAATTATAAATAACCATGACTTTTTTATTTTTCAATGAAATGTGTTGGTCATTTTGGAACCTTGATTAGTATCGACACAAGGTGTCTTCATTTTCTTTACATCAGCTTTAAGTTTTGATTATTTGAGAGCTTATAGTCGGAAAATCAATTTTAATAAAATTATAAAGGTGCATTAAACTTGTAAAATATTTTGTTAAACCATTGTAAGAAATTTAACTTGGTATTTAGTGGAATAAGTAAGCAAAATTTCATCAGTTTATCTGACCGCGTTGTGCAGAAATTGTAGGATTGTTAAAATATGTGAAGGAGTATACTCATCCACACCTGGAATTATAGAAGTTATTTATACATTTTCTAATTTTTTTCCTCAACCTTATATTCATATTCAGAGATTTGCTTAGCTATTATAAACAGAAAAAAAATTTCTATCGCCCCCCCCCCCCCCCCTTGCATTCGAAACTACACACCTGGGGAAAATTAGTTCGCCGGCCCTGCTGCATTCTATCACCATTATAAAGTTTCCTATCAGTAAGCAGTGGAAATAAAAATGTAATAAATTTTTTCGTTCTGAAGTTTATATTACGAAACCATTTATGTGTATTAATAATTCTAGAAAACAAGGGTCACATGAATTTTGGCAAATAAAGATACATTATAAAAAGCATATTTTATAAAAAGTTTCCACTTTTTCTTCGTATTCAGGAGAGTAATTAAGAAATTATTAATTTAGCATCTCAGTTCTAAAATGCTAAGAAAACTATATTTTTATTTTTTAATTCTTTGTGGAATTTGGTCTCAAGGAATTATTGGGGCCTTCGCAGACGAGAATGTTGGTAAATAAAATGGCATATCCTTAATTCCTTTTATATATATATCTAGAACACAATACATGAAGAAAATTTTTATAATAATATTGGTTTTATTTCATAATGATAATTTAAAAAAATTATTACGTATTTTGAGATATTTTTGTCCTAAATTTTAATATGTCGAAGAAGTAAAAATGACTATTCCTAATTGTATAACTATTAGGAATCAATTATAATTGATTCCTAAATTCCAACCATCTAATAGAAAAAAAGCAAAACCAAGTTTAGCTAATATTGATATAAAATATTTATCTTTGTAAATAAAAATGTTATAAAATGCTGTTGATGTAAAAGAAGTTAATTTATCAAATACTTGTAGCGGAATCTTCAAGTTTTCTTGGTCGCCAAAAACGTGTAGTAACTCACGTACCAGGTGAAGACATGCCAGTACGAATTGATAATTATCCATACATTGTAAATATTAAAGTACGAAGTCATCACTTTTGCGTGGGTGCCATTTTATCGCAACGTGTTATCATCACCGCTGCTGAATGTGGTCAAGCTGAGAAAATACTGTACAAAGTTGCCTCTAGTTCAGCACGTTCGAATCGTGCAGTTGTATCTCACAATGTAACAGAGATAAAATTACACTTTGGTAATCATCCAGGCAGAACTTCAGATGGTATTGCCTTGTTTACTATTGATCCTGCTATCGAGTATAGCAGATACTCTTACAAAATAAACCTACATATAGAACCTGTGCTACCAGGTATGGATGGTACTATCGTTGGTTGGGGATATGACGATAGAAACGAAAAGTAAGTCATCAATTATATATTAAATGCATATAAAACAATATTTTACGGGTCAAACAATATACAAAAATTTCTGTGGTTATGCATAGACAAAAAGACATTGAAAACCTAAGGACGTCCAAAAGACATCCTTAGGATGTCCATGTTAGGCCAATTGAAGTCCAAAAGAAATCTCATGTCTTAAAGACGTCTTTAGAATATCAATTGGACTGACATGGACGTTCTAAGGTTGTCTTTAGAACGTCCTCAGGATGACAATGTCTTTTTGACCACTGGGATAGTCCCTATAACTAATAAAATTGTATCTTCTCCCCTATTTCAGCCGTGGTACGGCATGGCCTATAAATCTTCGATCAATTACAGTTCCCATAGTGGCACATCGGGACTGTATAAATATATATCGGCAATTTTATCCAATTTCTGATAAGGATCTTTGCACTCTTCATGTGCTAAAACGTGCTGGCCATACTGATTTTGGTGCTCCTTTGGTTATTGATAACTTTTTAGTTGGGATTTTCTTTCGTAGGGGACCAATCGGACGTTCCTTTCATTCTGAATATCCTGACATTTTTGCATTCTTGCAACATACCGATTACAGGGAGTGGATCAGGGCTAACATTTAAAAGATCAAATTACGGTTGTGTATCAAAAATTAATGCAACACCTGCTTTGTTCAGCGATAATCTGTATTAAACACTTGGTACTTACAATAAATATTACAGTTTAGTTTCCTTTTAAGGCAGTTGGAGCATTTTTTAAAGAAATAAACTAGCTATGAAGCTGTATCAACTTTTGTACTCATTCAATGAGCACTTTGCTTCCTGGAAGCAAACATGATTTGTTTCATCATAGAAGAAACATTAAGTAATTGATCGATTCTTGTCAAAACAAGATATTTTAAATTACTTTATATCAACTTTGAAATGTGATAATTTCAAAAGTTATAGTTAAAAAATCAATTTTTAAAAATTATAAATAACCATAACTTTTTTAATTTCAATGAAATATTAAATTTTAATATTTAAATATTTAAATTTTCAATGTATTGGTCATTTTGGAACCTGGGAAAAATTTGTTACGTCGGCCCTGATGGATTCTATCACCACTATAAATTTTTCTAACTGTAAGTGGAAACAAAAATGTAATAAATTGTTTCTTTCTGAAGTTTATTTTGCGAAACAATTTATGTGTATTAAGAATTTTAAGAAACGACGAATCATATTAAGATTGGCAAATAATGATACATTATAAAAAGCATACTTTATAAAACGTTTCCACTTTTTCTTCGTATTCGGGAGAGTAATTAAGAAATTATTAATTTAGCATCTCAGTTCTAAAATGCTAAGAAAACTATATTTGTATTTTTTAATTCTTTGTGGAATTTGGTCTCAAGGAATTATTGGGGCCTTCGCAGACGAGAATGTTGGTAAGTAAAATGGTATATATCTTTAATTCCTTATATATATCTGGAATACAATACATAAAGAAACTTTGTATAATATATAATGACAATTTTTAAAAAATATTTCGTATTTTGTGATATCTTTGCCCTACATTTTGATAAGTCGAAGAGGCAAAAATTACTTTACAAATATTGATATACTGAGACTATTTCCCGGAGAAACCAGTAAAAGTATGATTAAATTTTATCACCTTTTATCAAAAGGCACAGTATTTGTGAAAAAAGTTGTCGAAAGCGAATATTTTCGATGAGATCCGATGTTAGCCGAACAGCACATTGTTCGTTTTTATCACACGGAGAGAAAATTATGGTTGGGCCAACCTTATTATATTGACAAATATATTGGGCAACCATAGTTATGATTGCTGGAGCCATGGTTTGGTCAGCGCAACCATTCAACTACTTAGCTTATCTATTTTTTTGGTTGCGCTGACCAAACTGTAGTTGCACCAACCATAGATATGGTTGCCCCATATTATTCTCTCCATGCATTTACAAAATGTATGACCGAAGCATGTATTTTACATCTTCTTATGTCACTGCCCCAATTTTCCTGATAGTTATACTATAGTATAAATTCCAACCTAATCGAAAAAAGCGAGAATAATTTTCGAGGACATTGATATAAAAGATATTTCAGTATAATAATATTAGTTATAAATTGCTATTATATGATATGAGAGATTAATTTATCAAATTCTTGTAGCAGAATCATCTAGCTTTCTTGTTCGCCAAAAACGTGTGGTTAGCCACGTACCGGGTGAAGACAATCCAGTAAGAATTGATGAGCATCGATACATTGTAAATATTAAAATAAATAATCGTAACTTTTGCGTGGGTACCATTCTATTGCATCATATTATTATCACTGCTGCTGAATGTGCTCATTTTGATAAAACAGAGTACAAAGTTATCTCTGGTTCATCACTTTCAAATCGTGCAGTTGTACCTCACAATGTATTAAAGATAAAATTACACTATGGTAATCATCCGGGCAGAACTTCGGATGGTATTGCCTTGTTTACTATTTTTCCACATATCGTGTATAGTAGATTCTCTCACAACATAGACCTACATGTAGGACCTGTGTTACCAAACTTGCATGGCACTGTCATTGGTTGGGGATACAACCTCGGAAACGGCATTCAAGAGTAAGTCATCATTGTCATCAATAATATATTAAATTCATAAAATATAATATTTTACAGTTCAAACAATATACAAAATTTCTGTGGTCATGCACAGATACACTGAGAAAAAATGGTTTGAATCAAATAAACGTATATTTGATATAGAGCCAACTAAAAAATATCTTTGAATTAAATAAAATTTATTTTTTATTTGGTTCTATATCAAATATAAGTTTATTTGATTCAAACCAACTTTTTTTTGTGGGTGTAATAGACTGTAATAAGAAACGCTCGACATGTATCGCTATAACTAATAAAATTGTATGTTCCCTATTTCAGCCGTGGCACGATATGGCCATCACATCTTCGATCAATTACAGTACCCATAATTGCACATGGGGACTGTGTAAATAGATATCAACAATTTTATCCGATAACCGATAAGGATATTTGCACCTTTGATCCGCGAAGACGCACTGGCAATACTGATACTGGCGCTCCTTTGATTATTGATAACTGTTTAGTTGGAATTTTCCTTCGGAGGGGACCATTTGGTGTAGTCAATAATACTGAATATCCTGATGTATTTGCACTCTTACAACATACTGATTATAGACAGTGGATCTGGACTAATATTTAAAAGATCGAATTACGGTTCCGCATCAAATTAGTGGGAAATTCTTAAAATTAGAATATCGTTTCTTCGGTGAATTATTATTACATTATTATTTTACTCTCTGCTTGTTACAGAACTTCTTTAATAAAATAACATTTGAATTTTTAAACTAACAATTTCTTGTTATTTTAAAAAACCTTATCACTATTTTCAGAAATAAAAAATTAGAAGAGGCCATATATGGGCCGGACCGGGCCCCCATTCTTACAGGCCAGATCTGAGCCTTATTTTATAAATAGTTAAATCTTAAATAACACTGGACAACAAAATATGACCTATGTTGGGTTGGGACGAGATATATCATTTTCATGGTAGTTTTCTGTGCTGAATCCAAATCTGACCTCCGTTTTTTTCGTTGATCTCAAATTTTTGAGTTTTTTTGAGTTAAAAATTTTTTCGAAAAATCACAAATCGTGTGATAAAAGGGTGAAAAAATTTTTTTCACAAAAAGCGATACATGCTTTCGATGCGTTTTTTAACGCAGAATCCATTGATGTTTTTGTTTTTTCGATATCTCATATAGTTTTTGAGATATTTTTAAAAAACCCAAAAAAACACGAAAAAAAATGAATTTACAAAAATCCTTATATTTAAGTGAATAAATTTTATTTTTTAGTCTCTCAGGTCTCATTCTCTTCATTTTTTGATGCAGAAAAAATTTTTAAAAAGTTTACAGTTCCAGCTGTAACGGTTCGGAAGTTACATGACAGAGAACTTGTCTCTCTCTATAGAGTTCCCAATTTGACGGTTTACAAGTACTCGAGACGAATCATTGTACTTTTTCTAATATCTCATTGCAGTAATGTCTTTAATATTTGCAATAAGAATAATAATAATAATTAAAAAATTTTTTAAATATATTTATAAGCTGCTACTTATACTCCCTAGAAACTTTTTCTTTTGCATGCTCGACGGTGATGAGCATTTGGTTCATCAGTCATGAGCCTCCAGCAGTAGTCTGGAGTCCAGTAGTAGTCAAATGTCCACGGTAGTCAAATGTCAAAAGTCAAATGTCCAGCAATAGTCAAATGTCCACGTTTTGGGACCCCCTGAACCCGAAAAACATGTTTTTACGAATGTGTCCGTCTGTCTGTCTGTAGATTTTTAGTTTTTGAGTACGATAACTTTCGAAAGAATTGACCATTATTAAAAGCATGCTTTATAAAAAGTTTCCACTTTTTCTTTGTATTCAGGACAGTAATCTTTTAATTCTTTTTGGAATTTGGTCTCATGGAATTATTGGGACGAGAATGTTAGTAAGAAAATGATATCCCTATATACATATATCTGGAACTTACACTTGGGACTTACATTAAATATTACAGTTTATTTTCCTTTTAAGACAGTTGGAGCATTTTTTAAGAAACAAACTAGCTATGAAGTTGTATCAACTTTTTTACTCATTCAATGAGCACTTTGCTTCCTGGAAGCAAATATGATTTGTTTCGTGATAGAAGAAGCATTAAGTAATTGAAAAAACCCATTAATATTCTTCTGATTCTTGTTAAAACAAGATATTTTAATTTACTTTACATCAACTTTGAAATGTGATAATTTCAAAAGTTACCAGTTGAAAAATCAATTTTACAAAATTATAAATAACCATAATTTTTTATTTTTCAATGGAATGTATTGATGGTCATTTTGGAAGCTGGAAAAAATTTGTTTTGTCGGCCCTGCTGGATTCTATTACCACTATAAAGTTTCATCACTCTAAGTGGAAACAAGAATGTAATAGATTGTTTCTTTTTGTTTATTTTGCGAAATAATTTATGTGTATTAAGAATTTTAAGAAACGACGAGTCATGTTAAGTTTGGCAAATAAAGATACATCATAAAAAGCATATTTTATAAAACGTTTCCACTTTTTCTTCGTATTCAGGAGAGTAATTAAGAAATTATTAATTTAGCATCTCAGTTCTAAAATGCTAAGAAAACTATATTTGTATTTTTTAATTCTTTGTGTAATTTTGTCTCAAGGAATTATTGGGACCTTCGCAGACGAGAATATTAGTAAGTAAAATGATATCCCTATAATATATCTGGAACACAATACATGAAGAAACTATTTGTATAAGAATATCGGTTTTATTTCATAATGATAAGTTTTAAAAAATATTACGTATTTTGAGATATTTTTGCCTTACATTTTGATATGTCGAAAAAGCAAAAATTACAATCAAACTTTACAAATATTGATATGAGAATAATTCCCAGAGAAACCAGTAAAAGTATGATTAAATTTTATTCAGCTTTTATCAAAATAGGCAGCATTTGTCAAAAAACCTGTCGAAAGCAAATGTGTCCGATGAGATCTAATGTTAGCCGAACAGCACATTATTCGTCTTTATCATTTACAAAATTTTTGACCGAACCATGTATTTTACATTCTCTTAGACACAAAAATAGTTATACTATAGTATATATAACCAGAATATAACTATTGGGAATTAATATAATTGGTTCCTAAATTCCAACCATCTATTTTTTCTATTATAGTAAAAAGTGAGACCAAATTTAGCTAATATTTATATAAAATGTTTCTCTGTGTAAGTGGTAGTACAATTATAAATTATTTATAATTATATGTGTAATAATTATAAAATGCTATTGATGTGAGAGGTTAATTTATCAAATTCTTGTAGCACAATCATCGAGTTCTCTTGTTCGCCAAAAACGTGTAGTTAGTCACGTACCGGGTGAAGACATTCCAGTAAAAATTGATGATCATCCATTCATTGTAAATATTAAATTACGTAATCGTATCTATTGTGTGGGTTCTATTCTTTCGAATCTCGTTGTTATCACCGCTGCTGAATGTGGTCAATCTGAGAGAATACAGTACAAAGTTGTCTCTAGTTCATCACTTTCGAATCGTGCAACTGCAACTCACAATGTATTAGAAATAAAATTACACTATGGTAATCATCCGGGCAGAATTTCGGATGGTATTGCCTTGTTTACTATTGATCCAGCTATCGAGTATACCAGATACTCTTTCAAAATAAACCTACATGTAGGAGCTGTGCTACAAGGTATGGATGGTACTGTCGTTGGTTGGGGATACAACCTCGGAAACGGCATTCAAGAGTAAGTCATCATTGTCATCAATAATATATTAAATGCATAAAACTTAATATTTTACGGATGAAGCAATATACAAAATTTCTGTGGTCATGCACAAATAGGAACGCTTAACATATGTGTCACATGTAACTACATAATAAATTGTATGTTCTCAATTTCAGCCATGGTACGGCGTGGCCTGCAAAGCTTCGAGCAATTACAGTACCCATAATGATACATCGGGATTGTGTAAATAGCTATCAACAATATTATCCGATTTCTGATATGGATATTTGCACTTTTCATCCGCAAAAACGCACTGGCCATACTGACAATGGCGCTCCTTTGATTATGGAGAATATGTTAGTTGGGATTTTCCTTCGGAGGGGACCAATTAGATATCCCTATAATACTGCATATCCTGATGTTTATGCATTCGTGCAACATACCGATTACAGAGAGTGGATCAGGGCTAACATTTAAAAGATCGAATTAGTTTCATATCAAGAATTCATACAAGTCACTTGTAACTTTTTTATATCTAAAATAAAATTCATAAAAGATCTTCTTTCTAGTTATGTTCATAACATTTATTATAAACTTAACTATAGAAAAGAGCTTCACTCAAAAAAATGCCTAGTTATAAGTTAACTGGAATTTTGGGTTAAATATATATACCCTCCTAACTATTTTTTCTGGTTAAAGTAACCAGAATTCTAATGATTTTAATAAGAATTTCTAGTTAAAACAATTAGAATGCTGGTTAAATCAACCAGAATTCTGGTTACTTTAACCACAAATTCAATAATATCGCTGGATTTCCTTGGAAAATGACAGCGAGAAGAGACAATTAAGAAACGATAATAAACAAAAGATGTTTAAAAAATCTCGTTGCCAATATTTTTTCAATATCGAGCGATAAACTCAAGAATCAATAAATCCTTGTCTTGTCGTGCATCATTAGACGCGTTCATCTTAAGAAATCAATAAATCATTTAACATCGCCAGTGGCGGATCCAGGGGGGGTGTTCTGGGTGTCCGGACCCCCCCCCCTGAAATATCTGACTTCGTAAAAAATTTTGAACGTGTTTCATGAATTGTGAAAGGCTTATCTCTCAATTGTAGGAGAATAATAATAATTAAAAAATTATTTTATTTTATTTTGAATTATTTAAATACTTTATTTACTAATTATATAAAAATTATTAATAAATGTTTAAATAGGAACCAAGTTTTTGTATTTACAAATCTGGGTTTTTGGGAGGCGCCAAGAAGTCATGCCCCCCCCCCCTCTGGATCCGCCCATGAACGAAAGTCATTAAGCTTGGCAAATAAACGACACATTATAAAAACCATCCTTCATAAAAAATTTCCATTTTTTTCTCGTATTCAGTGTAGTGACATAACGTATTATTGTTTCATCATCTCAGCTCTAAAATGCCCCGAAAAATATACTTGATTCTTTTAATTTTCTGTGAAATTTGGTTACAAGGAATTAACGGGACCTTTGCAGACGAGAATATTAGTAAGTAAAATAATATCAAATAACTGCAGTAACAGTTATAAAATGCAACTGAGAGATTAATTTAATAAACATTTACAGAAAATTCGAGTTTTCTCGCTCGCCAAAAACGTGTAATTAGTCTGTTTCCGGGTGAAGACAGAATGTCACATATTGAAGATTATCCATACATTGTAAATATTAGAAAATATCATCGTATCTTTTGCGTTGGTACTATTTTATCGCATCGTATTGTCATCACAGCTGCTGAATGTGCTCAGCTTGATAAAAGGGCGTACGAAGTTAGGTCCAATTCAGGATATACAAATCGTGGTACAGATCACAATGTAACAGAGATAAAAGTATACCATGGCAATCATCCGGGCAGAACTTCCGATGGTATTGCCTTGCTCACTGTTAATCCAGTTATCGTTTATGATAGACATAGCAATAAAATAGATTTACATGTTGGACCTTTACTACCAGGTATTCTTGGCACCGTTTGTGGTTGGGGATATAACAGTCAATCTGGCGAAGCGTAAGTTATCAATATAATACATTAAATACAAAAAATATAATTATATTAAGGGTTATATTATTTTAAGTGTTAAACGCAATATACGAAATTTTTGTGCTGAGGTATAGATTTTGATCAGAAATATTTTGCTCAACATGTTTCACTGTAACTAATAAAATTATCAATAAGCCTCAATTTCAGAAGCGGAACGGAAATCCCATTGAAATTACGAGCAATCAGAGTACCGATAATGGCGCATCAGGATTGTGTACATAGATATCGATTTTATTATCCAATTAGCGATAAGGATATTTGCACTTTTGATCCGCGAAGACGCTCTGGCCATACTGATGCTGGTGCTCCTTTGGTTATTAATAATCTGTTAGTTGGAATTTTCCTTCGGAGAGGACCAATTCAAACACCCTTTGAAACTGGATATCCTGATGTTTTTGCTCTCTTGCAACATATCGATTACGGCAGGTGGATCAGAGCTAACATTTAAATAGTCCGAATTATAACAATTATGTCCTAAAAGACTCGTATATAAAAAATTTATTCTCTATATCAAATTTTTATAACTTGCTTTTATATTTTTAATGTGGATAATTTCGTGATTAGAACACTATATCTTCGTAATAATTTGTGTCCTTGTGTTTTTTATCTTACATAAATATTTACCAGTGGTGGAAGAACAGGGAGAGCCACCTGCTCCCAAAAATTTTGGTTGGATGGGGCCAACCAATGCCTTTTGTTCCTCCAAAAAATTTTCGTTCCGGCGCCACTGCCGTTTACGAATTAACTTCATTAAGAAGCGAGAGGCATTAAGTTTGGCAAATAAAACTAGGTACATTATAAAAAGTATACTTTAGATAAAGTTTCCAATTTTTCCTCGTATACAAGACAGTATAAGTCAGAAAAATATAATTTCATCATCTCAGCTCTAATATGCAAGGAAAAATATACTTGGTTCTTTTAATTTTCTGTGAAATTTGGTTTCAAGGAATTATCGGGACCTTTGCAGACGAGAATATTAGTAAGTAAAATGATATCCCTATATTAATATAAAAGTACACGAAAAACGAAATGTTGTTGGATCAAGTAAATTATTGTACTTGGTTCAAGTCAATGATGGGTACGAATAAGAATAATAGAATATGGAATTGGTGCAAGGAAATAAGTACTTGGTATCATACACGGAAAAAATTATTTTCTTAGATTTTAAAACAGTATTTACTGACTTTCGGACACAG
>CAJFCO010000096.1:652336-675704 GCA_904066015.1 Synergus gifuensis | reverse complement strand
TTCTCTGTGTCCGAAAGTCAGTAAATACTGTTTTAAAATCTAAGAAAATAATTTTTTCCGTGTATGCGTGGAACAAGTGCATATATATATATATGAATAAGAAAGAATAATAAAAGAATAACTTCTTCAAGTAAAACCAGCTAAGTAATTAAAAGTTGACTTGATTCAATGTATTTTTTTTCGTGTAATATTTATAAAATACTACTGAGAGATTAATTGATTAAATGCTTGTAGGAGAGTCATCGAGTCTTCTTCTTCGCCAAAAACGTGTAGTTAGTCATGCGCCGGGTGAAGACTTAACAGTAAATATTGAAGATTATCCATACATTGTACATATTAAAAAAGTCTTTCGTATTGCTTGCGTGGGTGCCATTCTATCGCAACGTGTTATCATCTCTGCTGCTGAATGTGGTCTGTACTATCCTCCAATAAATTTCAAAGTTGTCTCTAAATCATCACGTACAAGTCGCGGTTTATCCCATAATGTAACAGATATAAAACTACATTTGATAAATTATCCGAATAGACTTTTGGACGGTATTGCTTTGTTCATTATTGATCCACCTATCGTTTATAGTAGACACAGTTTCAATATAGACCTACATGGAGGACGTATAACACCAGGTATGGAAGGCGTCATTAGTGGTTGGGGTTACGACGTGCACAATCCCACTGCGTAAGTTATCACTTATCAATATATTTTACACATATAAAACATAATATTTTTCGGATGAAGCAATACACAAAATTTCTATGGCCATGCACAGATATTGACCAGAAATGCTCAACATGCATCCCAGGAACTAATAAAATTGTATCTTCTCCCTAATTTCAGCCATGGAACGAATTTCAAGAGAGAGCTACGATCAATTAAAGTACCCATAATAACTCATCGGGATTGTGAAAATATATATCGAAATTATTATCCAATTACCGACAAGGATATTTGCACTTTTCATCCGTTAAGACACAGTGGACATAATGATATTGGTGCTCCTTTAGTTGTTGAGAACACCTTAGTTGGAATTTTTCTTCGGAGGGGACCAATTACAAATCTCTGGAATGTTCAATATCCTGATATTTTTGCATTCTTGCCAAATGCCTATTACAGTGATTGGATTAGAGCTAACATTTAAATGATCGAATTACGCATACGGAAAGAAATTTTGTACAACAGCAGAACAACTTTGGTACAGTATCCGTCATTAATGAGTAATAACTTGTTTTAAACACTTGGTGTCTAACATTTTAAAAGGAATAATATATTGTTATGTTTATTTTCAGATTGTATTAATAATATGTATGTATTGTTCATGGTTCTATATTCCTATAAAAAATGTAATCAAGTGTAATCAGGTTATTTTCCTCAGTTCCTTCCTTCCTTTCGCGTTTTCAGACTTTTTATATTATAAATATTGATTATAAATTTCGATTATTTATATAACTATTTTTGGTAAAAACTGACTCCAGTGCCATTTCCGTTTACTATTTCCATTTATCGTGATTTCCTTTTAACTTTTCCCTTTACTCACTCTACCATTTTCCTTTACCATGATTTCTGTTTACCATTTCCCTTATCATTTCCATTTACCATGATTTTAGTATACCACTTCCATTTATCATGATTAATAAATGGAACAAGAAATAAACGCAAAAAACCATGATTTTTATAGTTCCTTCATGGTTCCACCATTAAAATCGACTAGTTGCCAATATTCACTATCATATTCATAATGAGCGCGTCAAAATACATAAGTAGACGGAGTTTAATTAAAATCGTAGGATTTTACTTTTCGGAAGTTTATCCCAAACATCTCATCAATTTAACATCAAAACCAGTAATGCCGTTAATCCCTTTTTCTAACGAATGGATCGGTTTCATTTTCATGAAGTTCTAGGTTATAGTTCTAGGTCACTCACAGAGAAAATATTATAGCTAGGGAATTCGGTTGGAGATGGCTAACATAAGTAGGAGAATGTCTAAAGTGGGGAGTACGCGAAGACCTTTTTCCTCTCTTTATAGTACTGTTGTTAAAGTAACGAGTGCATCCACGATAACTGCGCGGTGTCTTCGACTCTCGATTCATCTAGTAGGTCGCTCTTTCTTGAAACCGTGATTTGTGATCGTGATCGTGCTTGTGATCGTGATTTGAGAATGTAATTTCAACTTGACATTGATGCTACATTTTTTCTAAGTTTAAAATATTTTCTATGCTCTCTCTTTTGACTCATTTTTCTATGTCTTTTGAACTGTGAGTGTCATCATCTTTCCTGTCTTCGCACCCGGTTTAGAACGAGATGGTGTTACAGTTAAGTTTCATTATTACCTGGCATTATATATTGTATTATTCAAGATTCAAGTTCAAGCCTCTCCTGGGTCAACAGTACAATACCATAACGGGAACATTTTAAAGTAACAAGTATTGCTCACAAGTCTTATTATCTTCTCAATTGTTAAAAGCTGTAATTGAATATTCATCACTTCACAGAAAAAAAAGTCTTAAATCAAGTCCGAAGGTGTGCTTCTTTTTAGGTGTGATATAAGTAAACTAGATCAGTTCAATTTTAAACTAACCTTGAATGAAAATCTTCAAACTACATAGTCCGATTTACAACATGAAATTACATATGTAGCCCTAACTAACAAATGAACTGGAAACTATCAGCATACTTCACAGTCATAGTTTATTTGTCTCAGTGATGTCGTAAGTTAACATAGGTAGGGCTTTCTTAAAGAAAAATGCAAGAAAGAAGTCTAAACTTGATCAGGTGATTGGTTTTTAGCCAATTTCAATGAAATTTAGATCATTTATTACATATATTTTAGTTCTAATATTTTAATTTATTTTAAAATAAACATTTAATAAATCTTTAATGAAATAATTTTAATGAAATTGTTTTGCAAGATGGAAGTGGATGTTACGTGGAAGTAACTAATATGAGCAGCTGAAAGTAAAAAGTGAATAAAAATATTTCGTTTGTAAAAGTGGGATAAACATTTTTCAGAGTAAAAATGGGACAAAATGAATTCACAGAGCAAAAACGGAATGCCAATACGATCGCTGATTGGTTCTCCCTGTTCCGTTTTTGCTCTGAAAATTCATTTTGTTCCATTTTTACTCTGAAAAATGTTTATCCCACTTCTACAAACGAAATATTTTTATCCACTTTTTACTTTCAGCTGCTCATATATAGGATCTCAAGTAATATGACGAATTTTCAACTTTTACATCAATGCTGAAATTGTCTAAAACAATGCAAAATATATGCGAAATATATTCAAAATAATTTGTTGGAAAATTAATAATATTAAAAGATTGGATAAAGTTCCGAAAAGGGAAACCCTCCGATTTTATTTACACTCCGTATATATACTATACTCGTACTTATGTATTTTGAAGCGCTGATTACTCGTAATAAAAAATGCTTGCAACTAAAAATTTGTATTTCGATGAGATCTACAATTTTTGTTTGAAATATTTTTTTTAATTTTCCATATTGATTATTGACTTCTGAGATAAACGCAAAAGACCATGATTTTTATTGTTTTTTCATGGTTTCATCATGAAAATCAACTAATCGCCAATTTTCACTATCATATTCGTAATTATCATATTCGTCAAAATACACAAGAATACGGAGTTCAAATAAAATCGGAGGGTTTCCCTTTTCAGAACTGCATCCAAAATATTTTGGACAAATTTTACCTTTAATAAAAAATGGTTCTAGGACAAGTATTGTTCAGGAATTAATCAAATATTCTTATTTATGGCCTAATTTCAAAATTATGATTTTAAAATTATATATATATATATATATATATATATATATATATATATATATATATGTGATCGTGCAATAATGATTTTTCGATATTTTCATTAAAAATTGGACAAGATAGTATTAATTCTTTATATATATTTATATATACCTACTCTTTTTATATTTATTAATTCAAATTGTAAGAATAACAACCATTGTCGGAATATTCTTGTCTTTTGACTTGTGTAGAAAGTTGCAAGTTATCGTTATGTTTAGTTTGCACAGTTTTGCATGAAACATTCACTAGTCTTATAGTCATTAGACAAAAATGCAGCAGCTTCTCATTTTACGGTCTGTGGTGCAAGAAAATCAAGCAATCACGACTGATCAACAAATGAAATCTAACATCGATTTAAAATGCATCAGAATAAGTGAAGGTCTATCAATATTAAAAAAAAAAACAAAGCAGAAATCTATTTAGAATTTATGACTTGTAAAATAGGAGTCATTTAAATTTTTTAAGATTTTAATTTTAATTTCTTAATTTTTCCGATTTAATTTTAAAAAGCGAGTGAATACAAATTAAGGAATTGTATGCAATTTTTAAAAGTTTAATTATGAAGTTATGAAACTTCGAGTAAATTGCTATAGCTGTATTACTATTTGAAAACATTGTCATTGTCAGCTGACAACAATCAAAATGCAAAGAACAAATGTAAATAGGACATGTTGCTTGAAGACTGACGCTTTCTCCTTACTAATTGAATGATTAAGAATAAAACTGATACCATCTGAAAAGGGGCCAAGGAAAATTAAAAAATTTAAATAAATAAATGAAAAAATGTAACTGTCGAATTCTCTTTTTATATTAAAAAATCTGATTTTCTTTAATTTCATATTTTTATTTATATAACTTAAGTGTATACATATATTTATAATTTTGTTGATAAACACATTGATATTTATTATGTGGTAACAATTAAGAAGTGTCAAAAATATTTTTAAGGTAAAATAAATGAATTCATAAGTAACAGTAAATTGAAATTCTTTTGGAATAAAATTCGCATATTTAAATGGAGTTCTGGGATTTAGAAATATTTTTCAGAGCATATCAGAAATGAAAGTAGAAGGCACAGTAAAGAAGTTAGAAATATATGTCGATTAGAGATCACGAAGACTTTGAACATATTTCGACTTACGAAAGACTGTGGCTAAAGCCGAGGAAATAACATTTGCATTTCTAATGAGTAAATAATTGTGTGGTCAGTGTGGTCTAGTAGATATTTTAAAAAATGTTGAGGAATATATATTACTAAATAAATCATAGAAGCTTTTATCTCATATTTCAGATTTTAGATTTACTTCTTTAATCGAAAATTTTAGATATTTCTTATTGGAAAATCATTTTAAGAAAATATGATCATTCTTCTACCATAGGTATTACTTATGCCTAAAATAATTTTCCTATAATTTTCTCTTGATTATAGAAAAATAATGATAGAAAAATCATTAGAGAAAAATCATCAATATTTCGTGTAATTATTTGGAACAATATTTTTTTGTCGAAAAACCAAAATCTCGAAAAATAATTCTCGAAAATTCAAGTTCCTGAAAAATGCAAAATCCTAAAATTTCAATTTTCCGAAAATATAAAATACCAGAATTTCTTTGAAATCCCCTTGAATTAAAAAAAAGTTTTTTCTTTTTTTTCAATTCCATTGAATTCTTTGAAATTCATAAAATCCATTGAATTCTTGTAAATTTCCACAAAATTCTTTTAACTTCTTTGACTTTTTATATTTTTTTAAAATTTCTTTAAAATTCTTCTAATGTACTCGAATTCTTTGGAATTTTATTAAATTCTTTTGAATTTCATTGTATTCTTTTCAATCTCTTTTTAATTTCTTCAAACCCTTCAATTATTAACACCACAGGTAAATAAAATAGAAAATCTTCGAAAACTATTATATGTATCTTTATACATTATAAATTATTAATTTTACAGATTAAAAACGCTTTTACGTGATAATCGTGTAAGAGCTTTGTGCAGCGATGCAATTGGCTCAATCAGGGTCATCAATGACGCCCAAGAAACGAGTCATGTGAAGCCCTACGAGAAAATCCCGGGCCCAAAACCCATTCCAATTTTGGGCAACACCTGGCGAATGTTTCCTGTGATTGGGCAATACACAATTTCAGATACTGCTCGAATATCTCAACTTTTCTACCAAGATTATGGTAATCAAATTTATAGATTCTTTTTCTTTTACATATAATGAATTAAATATTAACATAATCTTAAATAAAATTTACTTATTTGGAATTACATTTTTTAACGCTTTATTAAATTCTCCATGTGGAAATTTTAAATTGGCTCCCATGAGGTTCTACGTAGTTTGCCTCTTTACTATATTGGCTCCACGATGGCAATCTATGAAGGGCTAATATAGTTTTGATATACTCGCCTTCGCAGGCCCTATATACAAGTATATAGACCCTATGTGGATCTTAGCTAGACCCTTCTTGGGGCCCATATACGACCTCTGTAAGATCGACAAAGGCCCTTCAGAAGGTACTATATAGAGCCCGGCTAGGCCCTATGTGGGGCTTTTCTTGGCCCTGATAGGGCATATTTTACACTTTTACATGTAAAAAGGTAAAAATGTTTGTGTGGGGTCCAGCTGGGTCCTATATGGGGTCCATCCAGGCTCTATACGGGGCCCATATAGGCCCCATATTGGTCTCAGCTAGACCAATAATTTACGTGAAAAATTTAGATATTTATAATGCAAAATCATTTTTACTTGAAGGGAAAATTGTGAGACTAACTGGTTTGATTGGCCGACCAGATCTTCTTTTTGTCTACGATGCAGACGAGATCGAAAGGATTTATCGACAAGAAGGTCCCACACCTTTTCGACCTTCAATGCCTTGCCTCGTCGAATATAAAGGAAAAGTCAGGAAAGACTTTTTCGGCGATCTTCCCGGCGTCGTCGGAGTGTGAGTAAAAATATTAAAATCAAAGTCATGTACGATTTTAATTCTTTTACATGGTTTCAAGTTGAAATTCAACAATTTTAGGCCCTTCAAATAAATATTTTTTCAATACACTATTAACTATTTTTTTAAGAAACTATAATAAAAATTGTACAATGTCGATTAAAAAATTTTTTTCTAAAAATTTATGAATTATAATTCAAGATAATATTAATAAAATGTCTAAATTATTGACATTAGAAACGATTGTATAATAATGAATATGCAGCTTTGAATTGAACTTGAATTCTGATTCTCAAGATGTCTTATTTCATGAGTTGAATTAGTATAATATGTAATTTGTCAAGACAAGATTATCTCATACCATTAATTTTAACATCGATTCAGTTTATATACATATACATATATATAATATCCAGAGTTCCTGCACTTGAAAGTTGATGCATTGACGCGACGCATAAATTATGCAAATTATTTAATACATTAGCGTTCAAGAGCAAAATCCTATTGCCATTTTATTCACATTCGTCCAATGATTAATATTTTTGATTGCAAATTATTGACACAAATAGTTATTTTTGTGAATGATTATTTATTAGTCCATTTGTTACTTGAGATAATAAAACATTTCTTCAGGAATTATCAATTATTTATTATTTATATATAAATTATCAATTTTTAAAATGATATTATATATGCAATATAAAGTATAATAAATACAAAATTAGATAAATCGATTTGATTTTAAAATTTCTAGTCATGGTGAGCCTTGGAGGAAATTTCGATCGAAAGTTCAAAAACCGATACTCCAGCCTCAAACTGTCAGAAAATATATAACGCCAATCGAAGTAGTCACAAACGACTTTATAGAAAGGTGAGAAATTTAATGAAAAAATGTTATTTAAGAAATTTAATTAATTAATAAAGTAACTAAATAATAAAGTGGATTAAAAGTCTTCGTTATTAAAATAAATATTTATGTAACATACTGTCATTTAAGAATTTCTTAATAGGATTGAAGAGATTAAAAATGAAGACAATGAGCTACCGGCAGATTTCGAAAATGAAATTCACAAGTGGGCCCTTGAATGTGAGTATTAATGGCGTAAAGTATTCAATAAATAATGAAATACTTTTGCCTTCGGCAATAAACGTTTCACATCACAAATTCGAGTAATTTAAGAAGAAACGAATTTCTCTTTCCGCCTTTCTTTTTCGATTTCTCATAATTTTAAATTTTATTTTCAAGTTATTAAATTATTATTATTATTATTTAAGTTATTATTAGTTTTTAAAAAGGAAACATGAAAACAATTTTATAATTTGTAAAGCTTTTTTTTTCTTCACATCTTTTCAAAACTGCTATTATTTTATCTCCTTTTTTTTCATTTATTTTCCATTTTCTTCATTGTTTAATTGTAATATTATCTTTATTTCTCTATGCTGTTTTCCTTCTTCCCTTCTATAGTTCTTCACTTTCCTTCTTTTCTAATCTCAAATCTTTCATCTATCTTGTTCCATTTTTCCATTTTTCCATTCTCCCATTTCTCTTTTTTCTTTCTATTGTCTTCCCTTCATCTCTTATATTATCTTTCTTTAAATATTTTTTCCTCGTCCTATTAATTATTTTTCCTTTGTAAAGCCTCACAATCAAAATAAAGATAACATAAAATCAACTTTTGATCAAAATCATTATTTCTTCTTTGCTTTTATACGTCTTTTTAGGTATAGGTAGAGTGGCCTTGGACGTAAGACTCGGATGTTTAGGAAGTGACTTGAAGCCCGATTCCGAGCCTCAAAAAATCATCGACGGTGCGAAATTTGCTTTGAGAAATGTCGCTACTTTGGAATTGAAAGCTCCATACTGGCGATATATTCCCACTCCTCTCTGGTCTCGTTATGTTCGCAATATGAATTATTTCGTCGAGTACGTTTTTTTTATTCTTAGTTTAAAATCAATTAAAAATTAATTACTCGCCTCTCAAATCTCTGATTGACTAATCTTTTTTCACGTAATAATTTAAAATGAAATTCTTGCAGTGTTTGCATGAAATACATAGACGCTGCGATTGAAAGGCTAAAAACTAAAGAGTCGGTCAGCGAATCAGACTTATCTTTAGTCGAAAGAATTCTTGCGAAAGAATCAAATCCGAAAATCGCTTATATTCTCGCTCTTGATTTAATTTTGGTTGGAATAGACACGGTAATTTTTATTTTTATTTTTTTATTAAAAATGCTCTTTCTTTATTTTTATTTTGTATTTATTTTTTCAATTAATATTTTTTACAGATTTCAATGGCCGTATGCTCGATTCTCTACCAACTCGCAACGAGACCAGAAGAACAGGAAAAAATTTATAGAGAATTAGTTGAAATTCTGCCTGATCCTTCGGTTCCTTTAACACCACAACATTTGGATAAAGTTGTTTATATGAAGGCTTTTATTAGAGAAGTATTTAGGTAATTTATTTTATTTAGATATTTTAATATTTTTTTTTGTATTACAGAAATTTAATTTAAATTATTTATTTTTTAGGATGTATTCCACAGTTATTGGAAATGGAAGAACAATGCAACATGACACAGTTATTTGTGGATATAAAGTACCAAAAGGGGTAAATAAAAAACTGATAATAATAAAAAAAATATTTCAAAAGTGAATACTTAAAAATAAATTAATATTTTTAGGTTCAAGTAGTATTTCCGACACTTGTTACTGGAAATATGGAAGAGTATGTTGACGATGCAAAATCTTTCAAGCCTTCCAGGTGGCTTAAAGACGGATCTGTTAAAAAATTACATCCGTTTGCGTCACTTCCCTTCGGTCACGGCGCTCGAGTATGCTTAGGTAGAAGATTCGCTGACCTTGAAATGCAAGTTCTTCTCGCAAAGGTAGAAAAATTCCGAAAGTTAAAAAAAATAATTTCAATCCCAATACCTATCGCAATTAAAATCCAAATCCCAATCCTTTTTCCAATCCCAATCCTTATTCCAATCCCAATCCTTATCTCTACCTCAAAATCAATCTCAACATAAATCCCAATCTTTATCTCAATCTCAAAATCAATCTCAATCAAAATCTCAATTCTAATTCCAACTTAATCCCGATCAAAATCCCAATCTGAATGAAAATCCCAATACAATGCTAATCCTTATTTCAACCCCAAAATCAATCTCAATATAAATCCCAATCTTTATCCAATCCAAAAACCAATCTCAATCTAAATCTCAATCCCAATCCTTATTTCAATTTCACTTTTTCTTCCAATCCAAATTTTAATTCCCATCAAAATTCCAATTCTAATCCCAATCCTTATCTCAATCCCAAAACCAATTCCAATCCTTATTTCAATCCCAATACATTTCAAATTTCAAATTCAAATAAAAAAAAAAAAATTTTCTCAAAATTTTCTCTTTTCAGTTAATACGTTCCTACAAATTGGAGTACCACCACAAACCACTGAAGTATAAAGTAACTTTTATGTATGCACCTGATGGCGACCTCAAATTTAATCTAAAAAAAAGATAGTACTAATTTAGACTTAAAACTCAAAAATATTATAATGTAATAAAACTGTATTAAAAATACATTATCGTAAAATAACCTTTTGATAAAAATTTTTTTCTAATTGTAAGTTAAAATATCTTTTAATTTAAATCTGACAGTTTATTAACATTTTCATGTAATCTAAATTAGAAATTTTATTGAAAATTATTTTTAAACTATTTTCATAAAGCTAAAAATTAAAAATCCAAAAAAAGAATATGTTTCTATTGTTTCTTATTTGTAAATAAAAAATTCGGCATAGAAAATATTAATACTAAGAATTTTTATAGTTATTTTCTTATTTAAAGATATCAATAAACTCTTACAGAAAAATTTGGTAACTTTATTTGTTAGGACGATGAGAATAAAATTCAAAATACTTGTTCTTAAATTTAAGCGATTACTTTTTGACGAATTTGAACTTCAGGGGTCCATTTGGCGAATACATGGGGTTGATGTAGTAATCTAATTTTTCATAATTATACTCAACATTGTAAGTTTGCATAATCTGAAACAAACAAAAAAGTCGATTAGAAAACAATTTTTATACTTTTTAGTCCTTCCTTTCAGCCGTTTATTACCAATTTTCACTCCCTGATACTACTACCTAATAAAGTAAAATGTAAAGACTAAAAAAAAGTTTTTAATAATATTTTTTTTAGTTTACATGTTTTTTAGTTTTTAATAATAGTTTGTTATTCTCAAGGGAATAAAAAACTACTTTTACTCCCTATGATTAAAAATTTGTTTTTAGTCCCTAGTTTTACTTTTCACTCCCTGGGAAGTAAATGGTACTTCTTATAGTCCCTAGGGAGTGAAAATTATAAGGGATGAAATGTACTTTTCAAACTTTCAAGATTAAATTCTGAATAGTCATCAAAATACATAATGTCATAAGTACATTTTTTACCATTACTTGAATTTTTAAGTTTAATTATTATTAATATAGTAATGATAGGCTCTTTAGTCAATGTGACCTCGACATCCGATTAGTTAAACCTTCATTCAATGGTACTTTCTTCTTATTTAAATTCAATATCACACGCGACTACTTAATGATCCATGAATAGATTTCCACCTGTTCTGAACATGAATAAATGAATACTGAAAGAATTTGAGCATTTCTGGTTTCAATTGATTATATCTTGCTTTAATCACTCACTCGTTCATTCATTCATTCATAAAAGTCAGATTTACAATCTCAAGATTGTAATTTTTAATTGTAATTAATTTTTAAAGAATATTATTATTATTATTATTATTATTATATAAATTTCGTGAATTTAAGAATTTTAGGGAAAATAATTTGTTATTATTATAATTCATTAATTTAGACAAATTTGAAATTTTATAATTCAATAAATTTGATCTTCTGAATTTTGAAAATTAAAATTAAATTAAGTAGGGACTTTTATTTTATTTTTTGTAGACCCATTAAATTCAATTTTCAGTAAATGTATTATTTTTTACAATTACCTTAAATCTTTTAAAATGTCTTTCATTCGCTTCTAACAGATTAATTTAGTAATTTATGAAAATAAAAATAATGAATTATAAAAATAACAATTTATGAAATTCCTCTATGCTTTAATTCACGAAATTTTAATTTTCCGGGTTATAAAATTTCCTAATTATATAAATTTAAATAATTTCTGGACATTTTATAATACATTTGAAAATTTTATAATTTTATTTAGTTTTTAATTTTTTATGTTAACTTTTCTTATTAATTTTTATATTTTTATTTAAAATTCTCTTAATTTAAAAATTTTTTAAATGTACATTTTTTATTTTTCATTTTCTTTTTATAAAACCTAAGTTTGATTTTCGGAAATTATAAAATTCAGGTATTAATAATTGGTTTTTTTTTTATCAATTTCTGTATTCGGTATTTTTATTTTTCCGGTATTATTAGTCAGTCCCGTATAATAATTGAAATTAAAAGTATATTTTGTAATACTAATTTTTTAATTTTATTGACAGAAATATATATTAAATATTAAATTAATTAAAAATTAAATTAATTAATTAATAAGTAATATATTTCACTATTCACTGCACATAAAATTATTTTCTATTCTCAAGTTGTTTTGAAACGATAGCTCATAAAAATGTATTAATTTATATTAATTTCTCGAAAGTTTGTAGGACTTATCATTTTCTGAGAATGAGAAAATGTGAAGAAATTCCTCTGAAATTAGGAATTAATAAGAGTTCTTTTGAAAGTGCTGACCTTTTTTAAAAAAACTATCTCCAAGCCGAGGAAACAATTTTCTTATTCACGTGCGTGTGAAACTTGCTTTAATGATTGTCATAAAAATTGCGTAAGATTCTTTCTATTTTCAAGGTGAGTAGATTAAAATATGCAGAAAATTCGAGGAAGAATTTTAGACCAAGTGAATGCTTATATATATTTTTTCTAACAAAGAAAATTTCTGCAGTTATAATATTAATTAAAAATTTTATTGGTAATTAAATCATTCGTAATTTTAATTTGAATCTCTTGTATAAATTTAGTAAAATCGCTGAAAATCTTTTGAAATCCTTTCAATGTTTCTTGCCTCTTGTAATACATGTTTTTAAGACACTAAAAACTTTCGAAATTAAACCTTTCTGAAAATCCTTCAAAAATTTTATATATTTAAAAAAATAATCTTTAAAATCCTTTAAAATCGATAAAAATCGCTAAAAATAGTTGAAATCGTTGAAAATTTCTCAAAATATTTCAAAATCACTTGAAATTCATATAAATCGATAAAAACCTTTGATTAATCAATTAATTAATTAAAAGTGATAAAATAATTGAAATAAGGCATGAAAGTAAAGATGAAATCCTCACCTTGCTCATTACAATCATCATTTCAAGATCGGCGAATCGTCTTCCAATGCACATACGTCTTCCATACCCGAAAGGGAGAGACGTGAAAGGATGGTTCATTTTGTCACCACCTAACCATCGTTCCGGCAGAAATTCTTTACTTCGTGAGAAGTACCTGTCCTGATTGCTGATCACGTAGTGTTGGAACACCACATGCACCTGCCAAACAAATATTTGCCTTTAACAATCGACTCGAAGGTTAAGTGTTGTATTTTCAACGGAAAAATCTTGAGACTAGGTTTATGAGATTGTTAAGCCTCTTCAGAATTTCTATGAAGAATATGTCAAGGATATGTAGTTAAGTAGATAATTTTTACTGTGTCATCAATGGTCATTTAAACATATTTTTCATTCTCCTGATTTAGAATAAAGTAATGTGCGAAATTGAGTCTTATAATGCACCCAAAAGGGTACACAATCGAATTTCTACTTAAAAAAGGGATTCAGAGTCTGAAGTGGTTGTGAACCCACAATGGGTTCATATCACATTTTCTTTGTGAGTGAGAAACAAAATATTGTAGGAATTTCAAATTTTTTGGTTCTAATTTAATTGGACACATGTGGATCATCATGTACCCACAATGGGTTCATGTCATATTTTCTTCATGAATATTCCAGAGAAGAAACATACTATTTTAGGAATTAAATTAAATGCAGCTTTTAATTCCTAAAATAGTAATACATAATTATGTAACCACAATGGGTTCGTATATTATTTCCCATTGAAATTTTTTTTGGAGCTTTTATTAGTTAGTGTTAAAATAAAGAGTAGGTCATAATGTAAAACATGAAAAAGAAAATGCAAGTTATGAACTCCGTAGGTCACAATGAACCCATAAAGAAATTCCATGAATTTTGACCTAAACCGAGAATTGGTCTGAATGATGATTAATTAAAAACAAATTAAACGATTACTAGAAAAAGGTACTTAAGGCAATGTATCCAAGTGGGTACATAGAGAAATTTGTAGTTAAGAATAAAAACAGAGTGCGAAGTATATTGAAATAATATTAGGAATTAGTTTATTAGATTAGATTCTTTCATTAACTTAAATTTGACCAACGCGGGTCATCATGTACCCATTGCATTATATTTACTTATAATTCAAGCTAAAATTCCTAATTTTAATTACATATACTTACGCCTTTTGGCACTTGGTATCCACCGATTACAGTGTCTTTGGTAGTGCAGCGTCCATTGCCAATAACGACAGGATACATTCTACATTGCAGAACAAATCTTTCTTCAGAAAATGATAAAAATAAGAAAATTTGAATTATAAAAGAATTGAAAATATTTAAATCTGAAACTTGAGAAATGTAACGTAATGCAGCTAAATTTGTTTTCCGTATGTTTTAGGATTGACTTTCTAGCATATTTCCATAATAGAAATGGATACTATATGCATATGAATATATCTAATATACCTCAACGTTTCTCTTATGCAAGCCTTCAGGTACTTTAAGTTATCAATATGTTTAGCTTCAAGTGGTTGTCCATCAGACGGAAGTACTTTACTAATCTCCTCGTGTACAAGTGCTTGTTTTTCCGGATGAAGTGCTAATTGGTAGAGGACTGATGCCACTGAATTTGAAGTCTGTAACATAATTAATTGTTACAGATTTTTTTCAAAATTACTATCTTTAAAAATAAGTTAGAATTTCTCTGCATATTATAAAAAGATCTTGCTGTAGTTATTTCAAAAATCGGCATCAAAAATAACGAATTAACGGCGGTCGGTAATTCATTAAACTGACAGTCTCTGCTGTCGATAATATAGAATTCCACTGCCATCAACGGTCGGTAAAATATGGTAATTACATTATTTGAGGTCGATAACAAATATTGAAATTCTGTGAACTTTTGAAGAAAACGAACTGTTAATATTTATAAAATTAAAATCTCACCGTGTCAATGCCCACAAGGAATAAGTCTAAGGCAAGTGTGGAGGCTAATTTTGGGTCATTTTCTAAAGCCAGAACACGTTCCAGAAGGGAAAGTTCTTTTTCAGATTCATTTTTCGTTTTTGCTCTTTCTAAGGCTTCCTTAGTATATCTGGAAGTAGTACTGCAAAAAAATATAATTTAAAATAATGTATAATAACGTAAAATAATTTCAATTAATAAGATTTCTCACACGGGAATTAATTTCTTACTTTAAAATTACGTCAAGAGCGTCGACAAATTGACACCAAGTAGGTGTGTTAAGAAATTTCCAGAAAGGAATTTTCAACTCGAGAACTCCCACGTTTCTAAAAAATGTTGTAACTGCATTAATTAGCTCTTGTGTTTCTGATGGTGCGTTTTCGTCCAAACATCCTAATCGGACGTCCAAAGCGATACGTGCAATAGCTGTAAATATATTCCAACAATTAAATGTATGGCAATTAAAATTAAATTATCTTATATCGACTGAAAAACGATATATTTTCTACGTTATCGACTGCTAGTAAAAAAGAACACCATATTGCCGGCGGTCGATAATTTTTACCTTGCAGCATCGTCTGTCGGTACTATAGGATGCCATTGTTACCAGCAGTCGATAAAATAGGGTAACTACATTATCTGCAGTCGATAACAAATATTTTTCATTGGATGAACTTATAAAAATGTATTTTTTAAACTCACATTCCAGTGCCCATTTGTGTATTTCGTTTAAAAAATCGCCTGGAACTTCGTTGTCCAAGTTTTTGATTTTCTCGATCCTGTAATCGTAGTTTGTATTATTTTCATTAAGAATCGTATAAGAATAAATTATTACGTTTATTTAATTATGTAAACAGGTTGTATACCTATCCAAAAAGGAGAGACTCGCTTCTTCAATTGCACCAATGTACATCTTTGCAGTTCGTGGCTGGAGCATCACCTGTTGCACTTTACTTCGAAAATTGTACCAACTTTCACCATGCCTAGGGAATGTAAAATGAAAAAATGCAAAAAATTAACGATACTGTGTTTGCCGCACTGGTAAGGCATTATTACATGTATGACTTCGAAAGAATAAATTCCTCTTTTGAAATCGATTCTCAACCATGTTATTATGTACCATAACTTTAAGAATAATGCTCATTTTTTACGAGAGATAATTTTAACTTTCGAATCAAACAATTTGTTAATTTAATAAAATTTATGGTGACATATGTATTTAAAACCCATTTCTATTGATTTGAAATTGTAGATGTATAGTCTGATGAACTTTTTTTATTTATTTTTTTTTGTTGGTTTAAGAATATCAAAAAAATTTCCCAAAACGATTTTATTTTTATTTATTTACTACCAGAAATGTAGCCGACGTTGTTCGAGATTTTAAGAAATAATTAATTTTAGTTTTATTAATTAAATAATTATTTATTTATTTATTATATTATTATTATTATTATTATTATTATTATTATTATTAATTTTAATAATTTTTTTTAATGAATTTTTATTTTTAATTAAATTTTTTTTCTAAGCGTCGCGTCGAAACTTTTTAAGAATAATTTAGTATTGTCCGGAATACACAAGAAATATGTGTCAGATTCCTTATTATTATTATCTTGGTGATCTTGAATAATTATAAATTCACTTTATTTCTTCCGAATATCTATTTAGGTACAGTGTTCGTCATGTATGCCTTAACACATGCCTCTCACTCATTCTCGTTTGTTTCAAATTTGAGGGAGTGAGATGCGAATATGAAAAATGTTAAGGCATACATGACGAACAGTGTAACATGGGTTCATTCAATTCAATTTCCTCATTAAAAAGCATTAATTATCACAATCGTCTGATATTATATCATCATTATGAAATAAATGTAAACACAAATTATTAGATCATCCGTTCCCAAGCATATAATTAGATTTCACTAGTATTCAATGCAAATGAGAAAATCAGGGAAAAATTAGGTATGCAATCGTCATATCGAGATCGTGTTTATAATTGAAATGAATTTCTCAGCGATTCATTTTGTCCTTCGGCATTGTCCCAATTATTGCATGAAGACTGCAACACCTAACAATGTTGCAGCCGAGGGACCGATACAAAATATGATACAAAATGTTAATCAAGTAGTACATCGCAGGGATCATCATCCTGTATATTACCCACATCTTATCTCAGACTGATTAACACTCTAAAAAGTATATTTTCTTTTATTAACTAATATACTAGCACAAAATGAATCGCAAGCGAGTATTTTCCTTATATGTACAAAATAACTTTAATGCCTTCCATTTTTTAATCATAAAAATGAGAATGCCGATGGTAAACATTTTTGTAAGAAAGTTTGACGAAATTAGAACCGTTCCCGCTTTTAGGATATTAGAGGGAAATGTGTTTGATAGTTGGACGCTTATCATTTTAGGGACGAGCTCACCGTACATTGAACGCATTAATCAGCTATTGTTGTATTTCATTGAAAACGGACTGTTCAGGAAGTGGAATGAAAATGTAAATGTAGAACTTGATGACGAATGTTTTTGGAAGAACGGGTTGACGCGAAGATCACTTTCAAAATCTTTCTTATTCCTGCTATAGGGTACTTACTTGCCTGCGTAGTGTTTATTGCTGAAGTCCTTGTTGATCATTTTAAAAGAAAGCGAAATTTAGTAATTGAAATTTAGGAATAGTTATACTGTTAAAGGGAAGTCAATTTTGGGTTTCGTGATAGTATGAAATTATTAAACCACATATGTTACTAATAAACTGAAGAATAACAAGCATAACTACATCATCCTACATTATAAATGTCGGATTGAGAAGTATTAAAAGATATATTATACATGTATATAAAGTTTTTGTCTTTCTATTTGAATATGATTGATTGTCCATGCAATGATCCCCACGCGTATGATATTGATAATTATTTTATGTTACACAATATAAAACCCCTTATAAAAGTCTTTTAATAGATTTAATTCTGTATTGTGTATCCCATTAATTGTTTTTGTATATTGTAGGTATCTTTGCATTTTAAGGGTTTAATGACTCAGTAATTATCAGTTCATTCATAACACTATGAAACTATAAGCTCTGTAAAGTTATTGTATCAACTTTTGTGCGCATATATTCAATGAACACTTTGTATTCTTATAGAGGAAGCATTAATATAAAAATTTCATTTTATTAAGTTCATTAAAAAAATTTGTTCCTATTGCTTTTTGAAATAAATCTTCTATGTGTTTATTTTATTGCTGAAGCGCTTGTTGATTATTTCAAAAGAAATAAAAATTTATTGAGAGAGGTTTAGATAACAGGCCTGATTATATTGTTAAAAAAGAAATAAATTTTAGGTTTCTTGAATAGCATGAAATCGATAAAACATCTATGTAACTGCAATAATTAAGTGAAGAATAACAATTAGCATTAAGAAGTGATGGAAATAAGACATTGTACCAAATATAAAAACAACCGTGCAATTTTTTTTAACCAATTAAAACAATATAAATACAATAACAATACAAGACAATAGCTACTGACTTGTCATAATAAATACAAATACTAATATAATTCTGTATCTTTTTTATATTAGAATATTATTAATTCTCTAGAATATTATTAATTGCTACTATAGTTACTATAATATTACATAATGTAAAACTCCTTATACAAGTCTGTTACGGTAGTCTATCTAATGAATTGCATATTAAGAGTGAAAAGAAACGCAAACGTGTTTGGTATCGTTTGAGAAAAGCGCCTGCTTCACATTTGGATTTTATAGTGTCGTAACATGAGGTAATGAGGTTGAATAAACTGGAATTATGTGTGATTAAATAATAATCTTTTTCTTTTTTATTTCAAAGCATGCAGCCTTTCAAGTTTCTGAAGGGATCGTCGTGATCTTCAATCATATTAAATACGAACTACTATCTTCAACATAATCCAAATGATGGCATTCAAAACTACTTATAAGTTTTGCAGTGAAAGTCAGCTATTCTTATTCCTGGTATAACAGGCGCTTGAAAGAAATCGAAAGATGATAGACAATCACTTATATCTTAAGAAACATTTTACTCAAGGATATAGAGATAATATTTCGCTTTTCAATTTTTTTTTATTCTCAGGAATGACCACCTTCGATTAAGTAATAATGAACTAATTTATTTTCTGCATAAAAATCGAAAGTATTAGATCGCGATAGAAGTTGCGCGATCGAGTATTGCCAAATCATATCGATCATATATGAAATCATATGTATATAGTTATACATATAGGTATAACATATAAGAGTAAATCCTTTGCGGTTTTTATTTAGGTCAATTTTAGAAACTGATTGTGAGATAAAAGCGAAGTATTTAAAACGTTATGATGTTTATTAGTGAAAGTTTTATTTTGTAAAAACATAGGCCCAAAATATAATATATAATCACAAAAATTAGACCCAAAATTCATACTTGGTGGAAGCTTCGAATAGAAATTATATCCGAATGAATCCCAGTTAATCTGAAATAAATGTCCAATCAACATGTTTCTTTAGAACTTTATCAATTGCTAAAATAATAACATTAAACATTTCTTGGAAAAAAAACAAAAGTTTGAAGAAAATTTATGTAAAATGAATAGCATTATAAAATTCAAATACATAATTTAAGTTTTACAATAAATTTACAATTTGTTCTTGTTCCGATCGAATAATTTATTTATTCAATAAATCATTCCATAAAATAGTCCAGGGTGACCTTTAGATTATAATTAACAAATTATAGTTATTTCTGCAAAATAATTTGGCTTCAACACCTACATAAATATGAAACTCTTACTTTCATGGTTCGCTAATTTTTCTGTAACAATGTTAAATGGATGAAGCAATGGCTCAATTAAAGTCGATTTACAATATTCGTATTTCACATTTGTATTATCTATATATTTAATTAATTAAAATTAATTAATTAATTATTTAAAATTAATTATACATATAAAATTATTGTTAATCAATTAATTCTACACTTTAAATTAATTTTAATTATTAATTTTAAAATCAATATGAAAGACCTAAAATAATAATTTAAAATTTACAATTAGAAGAAAAAATTCATTAGGGTCAAAGACACGTTTTATATCATCCAACGGGAATTTATGTAAATGAAGCACGTGGTCATAATCACGGCTAACGAAAAAATACCTGAAATGTGTGAACTTTTGCATTTGAAGAAATCTACGTAAAATGTAAACTTTTAGATATTTATATCCAATTACATATATATAGAATATTTGTTATCGTCTATTTTTTATATGTTTATATGGATATCATATTATAGGAGTTATATTTTGGGACTTATTGATTTCTTGTATAAAATATAATATATTAAGTCTTAGATTTTCAGCCCCATACTTCTGGGACTTACACTTTTTAGGTTCTGTATTTCGGGTTATTTCCGAGCCATACTCTAGGTCTTATTTTTTATATTTATGGTTGGGCCTTATTTTGGGTTCTAAATTTTGATCTTATTTCTCAAATCTTATTTATTTTTTACTTTATTGTTGTATTTTGGGTCCTATATTTTTTATAGTTATATTTTTTCCTTCATTTTGGGTCTTTCACTATTTTGGGCCTAATTTATTGGATGTTTTATTTTTGTGGCTTGACGGTAGAAGATCTTATTAATTAAAAATGTGAAAAATATGAAAAGTTAAATAAAAAAGTAAAATATACTTACACACCGATGACTCCAGGACTGCCTTGGAAATAATCTTTTCTCAATACATGTTTGTAATAGTGCAAGGATGGCATCGATGGTCGATGAGGCATTTTCTCTTCCTGTCTGAAAAGTCGCTCGATTTCGTTTGCATCGTATACAAATACCATATCCGGTCTATTGAGTAAACCTTCCATCTTCACCACATCGCCGTATTGTTGATTTAACCTTTTTGAGACTTTGTCCACTTCCTGTATGTTATAATCGCCTAAGAATCAATAGATTTTGTAAGAATCTTTCAAAGAAAGTGTACAAACCATTTTTCTTTTGTCTTATCGTTTATCATTATGATTTTAAAGTATAGATTACGATTTTCAAATAATATATGAAATTAAATAAAATTTAAATTTAAAAAATTAAGGGCGTTGGACCTCAACGAAATTTATAAATAAATATATTTTTTCACTCTGTAACGCTAATCTTTTTTCAAATATAAGACTGCGTACACAGCGAAAAAATATTTAATTTCGATACTTTTTGCATCGAACGAAGAATTCAAAATCTCACTTCAAAATTAAATATTTTCATTTTATTTAAAAAATATTTGAATTACATATTTTCTTGCTCTGTGCACATAATTCTAGTTAAAAATTGATTAATTATACAGAGGGAATAAATTCCAATTTTAATATTTGTTGAGTAAAATGAAGAAATCGAATTTTAAGATTAAAACTTGGCTTCAACATCCTTATATGTGAAATTAAACGAAATTATAATAATTAGTTTAACCTAAAGTTTAAGGAGCGAATGATAAAAGTAAACATTCACTTATATAATATTAGCCAACCTTTTTTACTTACTCAACTTATTATACCTATTAAGCGAAAATTGACTTGGCAAATATTTTGCCCGTAAAATATGTTTTCGTTGTCATAGCAGTTTTATTATTCTGCAGATATTTAGATGTAAAAAAATCTTAATCTTTAAACAATCAGTAGTTAAAAAAAATCATTAAAAAATGTTAATTCCGTAAAATTTCCTAAAATTCCTTAAATTTTTTTAAAGAAATTCCTTAAAATCTATAAAAAAAATTGAAGTCCCGTGAAATCCATCTAAATTCTTGAAATCCCTTGAAAATCTTAAAAAAAGCTAGAAAGAAATTTACTGACACGATTTTGAAAATCTTCAATTAAATAATGCAAAAAAAATTGCGATAACTTTTTGAAAAAGTCTCTGTAAAGTAAAAAAGGTGGCTTTTAATTTTCTCGGAATCGAATTATGTAACTCTAAAGAACAAACAAAGAAAATATTTTATGTTCTACAAATAAAAGTGCTATAAAATTTAAATAAATTTTAAAAAAGTCATAAAACTAAATTAATATAATAAAATCTATTTTAAGACCTTAATAAAAATAAAAAAATTAATAAAAATTTGTTAAGAATTGATAATTATTATAAAATTTGCATTGATTGGCCGACTAAACTGACGAGGATTAATTATAACTGCCATAAACTGAATTGATAAATAAATTTTAATTAATTCTCTTTACCTATAAAAGGCAAAAATCGCCATGTGTTCCCAAGAATCGGAATTGGCTTCGGGCCTGGCATTTCCGAGTAAGGTCGAATGTGAGATACATCTTGTTGTCGTTCCTCTTCAATTGTTGTAAACGTTTCCAACGTTCTCAACCAATTTCGAGTGCAAATGCCCCGAATTAAAATCGGTTTCGCCAGCATCGATACACAACCGATTGTCGACATTCTTGTAATTTATTTTTGAAAATTGAAAAAAATTCTTTCATCAAATTTTAATAATAATTGTAAATAAATAAAAATAAAGAAGATATTTTTTCGTCATTGTTCAAAATAAGTTTTTGAAAACGAGAAAAAAATCTACCTCTGTCTGGAATCGAACCTGCAATACCATCTGTAAACTTCACTCATGAAAACTGGGACTTTAGGTTCGATCCCACGTCCAGGTAATTTTTTTTTCTTTTAAAACAATTCCCTATAACGCTAATAGCTTAAAAGTTTTCTTTTTTTTTTATAAATTTATAGTGTTAAATATTAAAAAACTTTTCTTTCAATAAATTTTAAATTAGGAATTTGATGTGTTTATTTTTTCAATTGAAAAAATATTTGGGACCTCCAGAATTGTATAGTTAGGTCACTGCTTCGGAGGAGATTAGTGTGACAGGTTTTCGATATATTTCGAGATATTTTTTGGATGAAATTTAATATATAGGAGATGAGGTAGGATGAGAAATACAAGCACGTGCATCTTTTACTTTCATATCTTTGCTATCGTCAAAGAGACGTTTCTATGCAAATGATCGTAAGGGCATTAAAAGAACTCTGTTATCATTTATTCACATTTCATTTCCTTTTTAAATAAATCATTTTAAGTTTTGAATCTTAACAATAAATTTTAATTAAATTAAAATTTTATCTTGATAATTCAGCTTCATTTTTTTAGTAATTTATTTTTTATATTTAAAGGAATTTCAAGTTTTTAATATTTAAAAGAAAAATAGGGTTTAATTTCTTTTAAATATTAAAAACTTGAA
>CAJFCO010000096.1:589668-651936 GCA_904066015.1 Synergus gifuensis | reverse complement strand
TAATTGAATCAACATTAATTGTCAGATAATTTGCTTGTGTCGTAGATTTGAAGCTGAAGAAATATATACTTTCTGCTCTATAAATGCGGCTTTTAAATTCACATGAAAGTTATTACAGTGTGTAATTCGAGCCGCATCCGCCGCGTAAGTTGATATTATGAAAGAGAATAAAATTACGCACATTACTTAGTGACTTTCAAGAAGGAAATGCTCACTTCCCGAAATTTGAATACGATTACAGAAAAGTGTGGGCGATTTTCTAAAAGGTGATTTCCTGACAAGAAATTTAAAAACTTATAAATTTTTATCATTTTTACTTTAAATTGTTTAAATAAACACGTTTCTTAAATCTTAATAATTTGCGCAAATTTTTATTACTCTAATTCCGCTTTTAAATATTCTAAGACTTTTTTAGTCCAAAACTAACAAATCTATTCATTTTAGAAATTTTATTTTTTTATTCATTTTATTTTTTTTGCCTCATTGGTTTTTTTTAGAAAATTCCAAGTACTGAGAAAAACCTTCAGTTGTGAATACATATTTTAAAAGATATTTTATTACTAAAATTTCAAGTTAACTAATTAACAAATTTTAATAAAATTTTTGAAAACCAAAAATACAAATTTCTGTCAAAAATGAAAAACTTAATCTAAGATATGCGTAAAAATTGGTTGAAAAATTACCTTGATAAAAGAAAAATTAATCACTTTGAGTTTCCGAAAAAAGAAATTAGAATAACGAACACTCGTCGAAACATTAGATCCAGCGTGTTTCAAATCCGGCGGTTTAAAGAGTTGAAGTGCGTCTGACTTGACGTTTATTTCTTCAGACCAGTCACAAAATCGAGGAAGATAGACAAAGAATAGAGGGGGAGATTTGAAAGGAAAGAAGGATGTCTGAACTCGCTTATTTCGTTACTGCAAAGGGCAAATTTACATTTTGACGATTTTTTTTTTTTAAGTTATAACTATTGTGCCATCTTTTTGCCGAAAGACCAAAATCCCAAATATAAAAAAATACCGAGAAAAATAATAATAACAATAATAATAAGTAAATAATAAAAATAATAAAAATAAATTCTCGAAAAAAATATTTTTTAAATATTAAAAATATTTTTTCAAAACTTGTGTTCAAAATTTTGAAGAGAAATATTTAAAAAAAGTTTTGAAAAGAAATTTAAGAAAAAATTCTGGAGAAATTTTGATCGAAAATTTTAAAGATTTTATAGATTTTAAAAATTGTATTGATTTCATAAAATTCTCTTCCGTATCATATAATTACTAAATTAATATATTATTATTTATTAATTAAAATATTTTTATTTTCCATAATTTCAAATTTCAAAAAGTGTGAATTTTGGGAATGTAAGAATTTTGAGAAATTTAATAATTCGATAATTATTATTATAATCAGTTTTAAAATTTCCTAAATCTAAATTCATGAAATTATTATTTTATTTAAAATAATTAGGTCAATTAATTATAAAATATTCCTAATAATTGATTCTTTAAAAATAATAAGTAATCACTTTTAAAAAGTCTATAAAAAAGCCCGTATTTAATTAAATTAATTAAATAATTTATTTATTATAAATATTCAATTATTATTTTTCGAATATTTTATCGTGTCAATAATTTTCCATTTTTCTTTTTCATGATTTTTTACACTGTCGGGAATTTTATTTTCTGGACTTTTTCAATGGTCTTAAAAAATTAGCATAGATTTTGTATGGGATGATCAAGGTAAACTTCTATCTCAATTTCTTCGACAATAAAATAAAAACAAGATAGACATGATATAAAAAAAGTAGGAAGGTCATCAGATTGATGACCTCACGAGATCAAGTTTTAAAGAAGGGAAGATAAAAAATAAATTGCTGTAAATGAAAGAATTTTTAAAAAAATTTTTTTAATTGATTTATTAATTTTTTTTATTTTTTAAAGACCTTAATTAGTTTACTAAATTAGGAATGATTACAAATTTCAGGATCTTAGGTATCGTACCACTTTGATTTCATTTGTGGTCCTGACGAAAGTTTTTGTTTGTAGCTATTTACAAGTTTGGCGAAGTTTTCGTCGTCTGGGTTGGATTTCCTCTTCCCTTGTTTCGGCTTAAAAAAAAGGACAAATCATTAAAAAAGAACTAAAATCAATTGTAATTATAAAATTTTAAATTGTAAATTGTACAATCGTAAAATTAATTTTTCTTGACTGGTATTAGAGTCTTATTAATTTATTCAAGTTTTAAGGAAAAAGATTACTCAACAATTATTAAAACTATATATCTTTTTCTGTAGATATAGACCTCAGAATTTTAAAGTAATGTTTTTTTTTTTCAGAGAACCCAAAAATTTTTTTTTTCTTTAAATTGTAAGCATTAATATTTTTTTAAAGAAAGACTGACAATCTCTAGTCGATAAAAAAAAATCATCACACGATTATAATTGAGTGAACCTGTCTGAAAAACGTGAAAAATCATTTCTTTATGTCTATAAAAGTGAAAGCGTAAAAAAATGAATAAAACGTGTATAAAAATGCTGTCAAACCCTTATACTACGAGTGCAAGGATTACGTAATGAAATTCTTTTCGTTACGCGAGAACTACGGTGCTTCCTTAAATAGATTATATATTTATATAAAATAGATGTACTTTAATCAGAGGAAAAACTTTCTTCTGTCTAATGGATTATTATCAGAAAAATTACTGTTCGTATTTAATGTAAATGACATTAGCTTTTTCTTTTTTCATTATCTGTTTGAAGCAATCGATATTATAGGGAAATGAAATAATAAGTTTTAGTTTTAATTAGATTCTTTGAATTCTTTAGAATTCACCTAAAATTCTTTCAAATTAACTTAAAATTTTGTAAACTCTTTGAAATTCGCGTTAAACTCCTTAAATTCTTCGGAATTGTTTGAAATTATTAATTAATTAGATTATTTATCTGATCTTTTAACTGAACTAAAATAAAAGATAAAAGAGCCTGCAAATTCAAATAAAAGTTTAGATAAATGAGATAATTTTTTTTAAATATAGGATAGGTAACTGATAAAAAATCAGCTAAAAGTCTTCTTCTATCTGACTAAAGTTTTGAAAGGCCATGTAAAAAGCTCCGCCCTTTCCCAGAAGAAAAAGAAGATAAAACTCACCTTAATTTCTTTCCTAGACATGGCCTCCCTTTTTTTCTTTTCTTTCAACATCAATGCCACTTTCTTTTGCTTCTTGCGGTCTTTCAGCAAAGTTTTGTACAAACCTGCCTGTTTCTCCACTTTAAATGTCGGTTTTCCTTTCACTTGTCTTTGATTACTCGTTACTCCTTGATAGGGTTCCGCCTAGAAGAAATTTTAAACGATATCAAGATTTTAAAGAATTTCAAGGGATTTAAAAAATATTTCGAAAGATATCAAGAGGTCTCGCAAAATTCCAAGAGCTTTCAAAAGACTTCAAGGGATTTCAGAGTTTAAGAGATTCAAAAGACTGAAGGATTTCAAAACGATTTCAAGAAGTTTCAAAAAAGATTTCAAAAGATTTCTAAGAATTTAAAAAAAATTTCAAAGGATTTCAAAAATATTTCGAAAGATTTCAAGAGATTCAAAGTATTTAAAAAGATTTCAGGAGATTTGAAAAATATTTTAAGAGATCTCGCAAACTTTCAAGAAGTTTCAAAAGTTTTTAAGAGATTCAAATTATTTCAAAATATTTCAAGGGACTTTAAAAAGATTTTAAGGAATTTAAAAGACTTTTAAAAAGTTTAAAAAAGATTTTAAGGAATTTGAAATTAGATTTAATAAAATGTAGACTATTTTTTATTAAAGAGCTACTAACCGAATTTTTGAAGCCATCAGGTCGTTCAACTCTTGCTCGCTTTGCTGGTGGTTCCTCCTTCTTTTCTTTATTTCCGGTCCAAAGGGGATTGTGTTTTCGACTTTTAATGACTCGCTTTTGCTTCGCATTCACCATGACGCGATTTTCTATCGAAAATGCCACAATGGGTCTCTGAAAAAAAAAATCAAAGATTATTTATATTAATCAATAATCATTAACCAATATATTACATAAGGTATTTAATTATAAATATGTATAAATTCTAGATTAAAAAAAAAATATTTATATAATAACAATAAAAAATTACTCAAATTGAACCAACCCTGTGTTTCGTGAAAATGTTAGGATTATTATTGAGACTTCTTAAAACTTTGAGAGCATCTTCGTGCTTCGTAAATGAAACGAAACCATATTCCTTCGATTCTCCAATTCCATTAGCATCCGGTTTTCTCAAATTTCGCATCACTCGTGCCTGGAAAATAAATGGGAGATATTTTAAATTATGAGAATAAACTCGATTTTTCGACAATAAATAAATCTTACATAATATAGTTTTAATTATAAGTAATTAAAAAACAAAAATTAATTTAGTCGAGTTAAGACATAAATTTAATCTAAGCCACTTTGGAAATGCTAGCAATTAAATTAGGATTAGAATTCTGCTTTCATTCCAATCGATTTGCATTTTCTTTCCTAATTCATTCCTTACTAAAAAATTTCAAAATCTAGCTAACTCACTTCGGTAATTACAGCATTAGGTCCAGAGTGATTTTTACAGAGTTGCCTAAGTTTCTCGTCGTCCAGTGTAGGCGGTAAATTATGCATCACAAGTCTAACTCTTGAAATAAACATGTTTAAATTGCGCAACATTTGCGATTTCCACCGCTCAAGTTGGAGTCGCTTTTCAATATCTTGGGCCGACACACCCATTGCAGCGCTGTGACGAGCCAAAATTACTAAAGGGAAAAATTAAAAGAGATTTTCAGGAATTGTAAAGGATTTCGTGAAATTTTAGGAATGTATAATTATTTTTCAATCTTTAAAATTACGAATTAATTTTTTTTTTTTTCGAATTATTTTCAGTTTTTTTTTTAATTCATCTTAATTTTTTTTCAATTCTTTTGAATCTAATATCATCCTTTATTTTACCTTTTATCTGAAAATTTAAAGATTATTTTATCTTTCATCTGTATTTTCAGCTGAATTTAGTTTATCAGTTATTCTCACATTTATAGTTTAAACTAATATTTTATATAAAATTTTATCTTTTACTTGAAATTATATTTATAATATCAACTTTTATCTCATAATTGAACTGAACTTTCATCCTTCATCTTATATTTTATTAAATATTTTATCTTTTAACTCATATCTTTCACCTCAAAAATGAAATATTAAATTATAAAATAGTGAAAAATACCTCCTTCTTTAACAAGATACAAATTCCTAGAGTCTTTTCTTTTTTCCGATTTAAAGTTCTTTTGGTCCTCTACTTCCTTTTTATGAAGCGCTCGATGTGGATCTAAAACTTCACCCAAAAGCCGCAATTCTGTTCCTGCTGATAAACACTTTTCAGCATCTTCAACATTCTAAAAAAACATAAAATTAAATTATTAGCAAAAATAAAAAAAAATAAAATCTTCCATTATTTGAAACAATCTTTTTATAAAATTTTCAAACCTTAAAAATCTTAACTTTCATTTTAAAGGCGTCAAATTTAAAAACACATTTCAAAACAAGATTTTCAAGTTCCAGGTATAGAGGTTTACGAAAATACTTAACGAAATTAATCAGAACTTACTTTAAATTTAACGAAAGCAGTTCCTTTAGAATGCTCTGTAAGTGGATCTATACAAATCAATGCATAAAAAACTGGTCCAAACTGTTCCATACAAGCTTTCAAATCCTCATTTTTAGCTTGAAAGGGAACATTTTTCAAAAACACGGTCCTTCCTTCACTGACGTCATTCGAAACCCACCGAGATTTCGATTCTTCCTCTTTAATATTCACTTTTTCCTCTTCCTCTTCCTCTTCCTCTTCTTCCTCTTCTTCCTCCTCCTCCTCCTCTTCGTTGTCTTCTTCATTATCCTCTTCTGAATCATCTTCCTCACTCTTTATCGATTTTTCATCCTCCTCTGACTCATCTTTTACTGATTTTTCTTCATCCGAAACGCATTCTTCTTTTATTTCAACGACAGGAATTTCACCCTCAGCTTTCTCCTCTCCCTTTTCTTCAGTGATGTCGATTTCCTCGTGCTTAACTTCCGGCATAGCGCCAAATTTACTTTTCGGAACTGCCCAATCGACGATAATTTCCCTATCGAAAAGGGGTTTTAAATTTGAGTGGTGAACAGCTTTCGCTGCATTTTGTACGAGTTCGAATTGAACAAACGCACAACCGACTTGAGTTCCATCCGGTTTTTTTAGAATTCGAATGTCTTCAATATTTCCATACTGGGAGAAGTGTTCCTTTAAATTTTCTTCCGTTGCCTGAAAAACATTTTATAATTATTTATGCACAGTAAATTTTAAAAACTCTTAACAAAAAAATATCTGTTTTAAATTTTCCGTTTAGAGCTTTTAAGTACTTTCTCACCTTAAATGACAAATTGCGAACTACGATTCTCGCTCGTTTTTTTCGCTTTTGAAGCTTCTTCAACTTTCGCTCTTCGGCTTTCTTTGGGCTTGGCTTTTTGTTCAGAGGCCGAAAATTTTCACCTTCTTGTTCCTCGTTTCGTTCTCTTTCTTCTTCTTCTTCTTCTTCTTGCTTTGGCTCTTTCTCGGTTTGTACTTTCTCATTAAATTTATCCTTTGATATGGCCCAATCACTATTAATCGGTCGTCCCAGGAATTCTTTTTTGTGGGTGTTAAAAATGGCTTTCGATGCATCCACGACTTTCTTGAACTGTACAAACCCACATCCAACTGGTTTTCCATCCGGACGACGAAGTAAATTGATTTCTTCGATTTCTCCAAACGGTTCGTAAAGTGTTCTAATATCTGCTTCAGTAACCTGTTTTATCAATTTTTTAAAACCGAAATTAAATATCCAGGTGTTTTAAATTCTACAATAAAATCTAGTAACTAAATTTAAAGAAACGAGAATAAAAATTAAGTATTTCACCTTGAAGGAAAGATTCCGAACAATTATTCTAGCTTTTTTGTTCTGAACTTGAACGTTCTCATCGTTCCCGAAATTTGACGGTTTTCCTTGCCTTTTCTTATTTCTGTAAGTCCAGGATAATTTCTTCCCCTTGTTATCTTTACCTGGAATTAGATTTATCGTTAAGAGAACAGCAGTATAAATTTTCCAGTTCAATGAGTCTCTTCATTTTACTTAACAAATATTAAAATTAGAGGATATTTTTTCGGTCTGTAATAGAAAAAATTTTTTGAAATGAAAATATGTAGAATAATATAATGATCCATACATATAATTCTTCAGTAAAATAGAAAGACTGAATTTTACGGATAAAAGACTATTTGTTTTTGATGTTTGAAATTTTGTATGTATTATTTAAAATTCGTATTACACAATACTATGTCGCAGTAGACAAAATTGTACGCTCTCTGTAAATACAAAAAATCAACTACTTTGAGCTAATTATGAATGTTAATGTTGAAAAACTATATTTTTATTCACTTCAATAACAAAATACAAAAAATGGAAAATACGTCCAAAATAAACTTACCATAATCTGGTTTACCCATTTTTTATAAAAAAAAAAGTTCAGTCTTTACACAGATAAAATCAATTAAACTCAACAATAATTGTCTTTAGACGATTCTGTCAATAAATAATAATTTCTAATCGAGCATTTCACAGATTAATTTGACGATTTCACACATGCTCATGCTATCTGTTTTTGAGGTTAGGTCAGTGGGGTCAGTGGCCCCAACTGCGCATGCGTCTCAATCGGCATCTGATTGATTGTTATTCGCACGCAGTTTGAAATGCTAAAAAATATTATTTTTATTTCTTATTATAAATAATAGCGTTTTAACTTATAAAAATGTTTATTAATTAAATATCGGAATTGTAGTCGAACTCTTTCTTTCTATCTCATACGACAGAAAGAGATGCCGAAAGAACTGTTGATTCGAATCAATCGCACCTCGTTCTCTATCTCTACTCACATGGTAGAAAGAGATGCCCGTTCGAATTTTGCATCGGAATTCGGAATCCCACTGCTCTGTTTTGGATTTTCAGTGTAATGTATTTGGTATATATAGGATTATTAGTTATTAATTAATCAAACCAAATCAAGCTGACAATTATTATTACACAATCATGTTTTCAGGAATTTTATCCTCCTTTTCAAGGTAAGTGAAACTCATTGACTCCTTAACTCTTTTTCAATTTCTATAGCTCATGTCTCTCTAAATTTCTTTATCTTTCTATATAACCTCTAAAAAAACTAAAAGTTGTATTAATGTATTAACTAAAAGTGGAAAAGTTCATTTGAGTTCATAACAATATATTTCGTAATAAAATTCATAATTCAGTAATTTATTGAGATTTCTGTATTTCTATAGATTATCTATTGGAAATGTATCAGGAATTGCGAGGAATTTCACTACTAATACCCTCCCACTTTATTTCAAGGCAACGGAACCTGTTTGGTAAAATTTTTTAAATTTATGTCATGTTTATTTTATTAGCGAATTCATTTATTAAAAAATTTCATAATGAGCTTTGATTTATAAGACTGTAAATGAATCCTACCTTTAAAAATTTTAGGGGGGAGCCTATGAAAAGGAAAAAAAGACTCGATCCGCTGATTATAAAACGTAGAATCGAAAGGAAAAAGCGAAAGATAGAAAAGCAGATTAAAAGATTGTCAAAAATCGCCAAGACACCGAAACCAATTTTGGAAAATGAAGTACCACTAGTGATTTATAGAGAGAAAAGGTAAGAATCTAGTACACAACTGGAGAAATTTTATTTCACTGATTTTTTAATTATTGAGATTCTTTTTACTAACTCTAAAGAAATCTTTATAATTTATTTTTTCAGCAAACGAGTTCGAGATTTACCTACAATTTCTCCCGAAGTTGCAGAAGAAAGGTTATTTTTACTAAATAAATGGGCTGTCTACAAACTTAGACAATATCGACAGGATATGGTGACTTTGGAAAATATTCACTTTTCTCAACAAAAGGCACTCGACCAACTTCGAGTGGAGTCTGAGGAGCTTTATCAGGCAGCAATTCAAGTTAGTAAATTTTAAATAAAATCATTTCAAATTAGGCAACTTTCCTACAAAATAAACTGACTTTAAACCTTCTTTTCAGTGCGATGATTCATTTTTACCTCTTGAAGTTCGTGGACCAACTTTAACCCCGCCGATAGAAAATTATGAAGCTCCCGATGGTGATTACATCGATGTAACGAAAAAATATGAGGGAGAATAAATAAGATTTTCTAAAAATTAAGTTAGATTACGTAATAAAAACGTTTTTGTTAAATTTACTGAACTCTTTTATTCATTCACCGAATTGTTTGAATGCTAAATACATACAAATTTTATTGATTAAAATTTATTTAATTAAGTGTATCATCATCATTAATAATTACACTTTATTATTATTAATAAATAATTGTATTACTAATTTTTTTACTTAGATAATGTTAAAACAGAGATGAGGTGGGATCGTATTGGATTCAAAATTAAGAAAATATTATATATAAGTAATTTATTATTTATCTAATTAATTAGTTATTTAAACTGCTTATTTATTTCAATTTTTAATTAATTTCAAATTTCCCGCCCTAATAAAATACAGAGCGTCTGCTCTGTACCGCACGGGTGTACTCCAACCTTGCTCCGCGTTAGTACGGAGCACACCTCTGACGTCATCAATCCGAAAAATTGTACAACTTTTTGATGCATGTCACGTGATCGCGTGAAAACTCCACTGCTCTGCTTTGCTATGGATTGCTCTTCAAACAAGCACTCGAGCAAGGTGTGTTTATTGCAATTTCGCGCGAGATTTAAAAATAATAATAACTCGCTGATGTGAAGTTGTATCGACTTTTATACAATGAGTACTTTGCTTCCTGAAGCAAATATGATTTTGTTCCTCATAGAAGAAGCATTAATTATTCAAATGTATTAATATTAGGTGACCTGATTAATAATGTCAGACTGTTTGAAACCAATGATTTTCTTATTTTTTAATAAAACTTAGTTATAATTATTATTAATAATATTATAATTATATTTATTATTTATAATTATTTATTATAAATGAATCATTTTGAAATAAAATATTCTTTGCGACAAAAGAAACCTTTTACATTCTTCTATTATAGCTTTTAATTGAAATATTATTTAATAATTTACAGTAGAAAAATTAATTTTTCAAAACTACAATTAACCGCATAACAATTTTATTTTTCAATTAAATGCATTAATTTTATAGGTCAATCATTTCGTCTGGACTTTCGTTTCTTCACTACTACTTTCGAACAAAAGCAATAAACGATCCATGATTTCATCCATGGCAATTCAAATCTAGATGGAAGATTTCAAATCAGTTCAAATACAGAGCATGCGTAGTCCAATCATGACAAATGCTCCGTCGAAAGAGACGGTGCAAATAATCTTGATCTTTTACGGAGTAGAGTACACCAGAGCGTATACTCGAATACGTTTTTCACTCTGCACCAGAGTAGAAGTTTTATTTCGAATACGCACGATGCACTACTTTGGAGCAGAGCAGGTATAAACGAATACAACTTTTGCTCTGCACCAGCGCAGTGTTGTCAAACCGAACGCGAAAAACGAACCTCTCCGGGGCAGAGTAGTCAAATCGAACATTCGACTCTGGTTCGGAGCACTCTCGGAGTACTCCGGTGCAGATAAGCGAATACGCTAAAAGTTTCCAGCCTCAAACATTAGAGCGGGAAAATTAAAAATATTTAAAAATTGAAATTGGATATTTTTGAATTTTAGTTTTTGAATTGTTTTTTGCTATTTTTAGGGTTAAACATTTGGATGTTTTAAAATCAATTATCTCAATTACAAAATAGTCAACATCTTTCTAATATATTGCATGGATCTTGTGTGAACTGAATATTTGAAGGTATGCGAAGAGAAGATTAATTAATAATATATTCTCTAAATCTGAATTGGTAAGACAATGAAATAATATTTACATAATAAATTTAAGCCTTTTGCCTTACAAACTTGGTGCAGAATGGTATTGTTATTAGTTGCTGCTCTTGCTCTTCTCACACAGTGAGGTAGTCTTGTTTATAAAACTTGGGTTGTTAATGACGAAAGAAGAGTACTTTTTTAAATGCAAAAAATATCTTAAAATTTTATTTTACAAATCTCTTGAAATAATGTCAGGTAAGTGCCTATAATACACAGCGACAATGTTACTTCATACTTCACAGTTTATGTACTCTTTCTAAACAGTAAGTAAAAAAGGTAGTTCACCGGTTTAACGAAATTATCTTAGAAAATGTCATAAGATTTTTTTACTCGTTGATACCCCTCACATTTACATCTTTCTATACATTGACTTTATGAAAAGCAAAATTAAAATATACTGAATGATTAAAGCTTTCCACTTAAGGTAATTTACAGATTATTCTTATATTGCCTTTTCACTAAGGCTTGAAACGAACCAATTGAATCACTTCAAATTTTTTAAGTAATATAATTCGATTTTAATTAATCTAAAGTTATTTCAAAGAGTAGGTTTCTATGAACTAAAAGAAAAGATACGCGACTGAAACGACTTTCTGGACTTTTCAGTTCGTTCCAAACCCTGTTTAATTTCCACGACTTATAGAATTATAGAACCTACAATAATCTTTAATCAACACGCTAATGAGAATAAAAAAATTATAATGAAATAAATAAAATATGACTTTGACTAAGGTAGAAAATTATTCTTTCGCATCACCAATGCCGTCAGCATTGATTGCAAAGGTTGCTTCACTTTCGGGTAAGCAGGGCGAGTCATATATTTTGCAAATTCTGGTTTCACCCCGTCCCTTACGCAGATACAACCTAGTGGTGCTAGCATGAGCAATGATGTGACCACCAATAGGTTTTTTTTGATCACCGCCAAACATACTGGCAGCTCCATCTACCTGAGCAACCACCTGATTAGTGATGACAACTGCGACTCCAAATTCATCTGCTATTCTCAGCAACATCCTCATGAATCTCCCGAGATGCGTTTGTCTAGGTTGTAACTCCCCTCTGCCAGCGTAATCCGTTCTGTAAAGAGCTGTAGCGCTGTCCACGATCAACAGAGCGTACCTTGATTCCGTCATCATCGCAGTGGCGTCTATCAGCAATTTGGTTTGATGATCTGAGTTGAATGCTCGTGCACATGCAACGTTGTCAAGAACTGAGTCTCCACTAATCTTATATCTGAAAAAATAGATTTTTAGTCAATTACTTTAAAACTTAGTCTAATTTGAAATACTCCAACATTCGGAAACTTGGCTTAAATAAAAGATTCAATAACAAACATTGAAAATTGACTTTAAGTGATTTTTGCAGATATTAGAGTTTGAAGAGTTGTAGATTTACTTTGAAAGCTATTCGTAGAATACCAGTAACTTTTCTGAAATATATAGTGAGAAAATTAGTACCTTTCGGCAGCTGCAATTAATCTTTCAGGTCGGAAAGTTCCTTCCGTGTCTATATAGAGGCATTTGCCTTCGGCACCTCCCATGTCAATAGGTAGCTGACAATTCACAGCGAGAGTATGGCAGATTTGAGATTTTCCTGTACGAAATTCACCGAAAATCTCCGTGATAGAGCCAGTTTCTATTCCACCACCGAGAAGTCTGTCTAATTCCGTTGAACCGGTTGTAATGTACACGATGTTGGATCGAGTCTGATGAATTTCCGTCGCCGTTTTGAAGCCCATCACCACGAGCTTCGAAGCTTCTAGCAGAATCTTATCCGCCTTTGCCTCACTGATTCCTTTGATAAGAAGGAGAGCTTTTTTTGGTGTGTAAGCCACGGATTCGACAGTGTGAAAACCAGCCTCCTCCAATTTTTTGATGTCTCCAGCATTAATACCATTGCCCTGAAAAATAAAACAATAAATATAAACATTGTAATAAATAATAATTCCTTAATTAAAATCAATATAAATAGTTTCATTATATATTAACTATAATCACACTTTAACTTATTTTTACTCAAGCTGTGAACACTGAAATTGTGGAAAAAATCACCTGTTGGAAACTTTCAATAATTTTATCAATTTTAAAAAAGGAAGTACGGCTTAAAAATGATAATATGGTTAAAAAAATGCGCGAAAAAACCGGGAAATACAAAAACTTACCTCCAAAGTTTTGAGTAATTTTACTTGAGCATTGTAATCTTCCAGGTCTTCATCATCTTGAAGACTCCTCGTGGCTGCGACAGTTGTTGACATGATTGAAAATATGCGAAACTACCAGAGAATGAGGTACACAATGAGATATAAATCTCATACAATTCCCCAGCCACCTTCTAAAACACTTTTAACACACTCTCAAAATATCAAAACAATGACGACAGAGCAAGCAGAATCACGCAAAAAGCCTGAAGCCAACCGCCGCCGTCAGTTGTCTTTTCTTCTTTTTTATTGAAAGTATATAAATAAAGTGACTCAATTCACACCATTCACACTACTTCTCGAATACTCGAGAAGCAGTTATGCCAACCACTCGAGCTAGTGATGTAAAACAGCCTAACTTGATTAAATATTTTTATGTTATTCTTTTGACGATGATCTAAGAGTTTTATTTTACAAGAAAATTAGAAAATTTCATCTTATTCTTACTTTACCGACTTTCATTTTTTCAGGCATCTCGTTATTTATATATTTACTGAATAAAGAATATTGTTTAGTTAGATATTTGAATTTTCCCTCGCTGAAAATTAGATGGCAGCAATTGAGTATTCATTTCTCGATTGACTTCACGCCTAGACTATTAATGGCTAACTTCAAGTTCTTGTAGTTCTTGCTTGTTTTCACTTGTTTTGGCGGGAAGAGGTGGGTGGAAGTGGGAAGTACAGAGATACAGAGAGAAAATAGTTAGTCGAAGAAAATCAAGGCAAGAAAATGGTGACAGTGGAGGCGTTAAAGGAGAAATTGGCGGTTTTGGAATGCAGGGTGTATGATGAAGAAGTTTTAAGCAAGTGTAAGTATCTTACAATTAATGATTCTTTACGTGGGTTACAAACACGAGTTTACGTTCTTTTTGTAGTAGCTGTCGCTACTTTGGAATCCTCGTGCTGACATGTTCAAAGAATATTACGTGAAACTCTTGATTATGTATAAGGATTGATCTAATTGATAGTCGAAAAAAACCCGAAGAAAAATAATGTGTAGTAGAATCTTTGTTTTTAGGTTATTTCGGAAAATGAATCAATTAATGGTAGTTTTGTGTTTCATAAAGCTCGGATTTGTGAAAGTACAGAATTTGCATTGCTAGAGATGAAAAACAAGATGTCCTCGATAAAGGGCATTATTTGTGTACCCAAAAAAAAAGAAATGTTTTCTGACCTCACTGAAATTTTGCTAATATGTAGTAATATTTTATGCGGTATAGTTTATCGACAAAAAATCAAACAATTGAATAAATCATAAAATAAATATTTAACAAGCAGTAACAAGTAGTAGAGGCTAAATATTTAAGTTTTGTACGGAAACCACCAGTTGCTGCAATTTGTAACTCATTTTATATCAATGCGGATGAAATTTGAAAGTTTTCTGTTTGGGATATAGTTTAATTAAAGTAATAAACTAATATTCTTTTTAATCACTTAGGTATTGAACTTTGTAATGAATTTGGAAAAAATGAGGAAGAGTTCGTGGAAATGTGGTTGGATTTCAGCGTTTCAAAATTGGACAGTATGGACCTTACACTGGATGGTCTCCAAAAGATGGAACGTGCAGAACGTGTTACACAAAAAAATGAAAACCCTGTTCCAAAACGAGCCACCTACAGTATTTCGTCGAAACCAGATACCTTGTATCCTTACATTGACTGTTTACGTAAATTTTTTAAAAATTATGGAAAATTCTCTTTAAAATGTAATACCTTCAGAACAAATTAGCATAATTTAATTTTTTTGACGGTATCTTGTATTGCTTTTTGAACATTTTTAAGCCGGTATTATACTTCAAATATTCTCGCCTTAAATTTTGCAAATGTTACATTTTTAAGTACACATAAAAATTTTAATATGATTAATTTATAAACATACATTTATCGAAACATTTTTTATGAAATCCTTAACATTTAATTAGAGATGAAGACGATATTTTACGGATGTACGGCTGCAAAGTGCCTGTGACACCAAAAGTAAGTCATTAAAAAAAAAAATTTTTTTATCATTAGAAGGTTGGAACTAAATTTTAATATTGAAATTCAATATTCAGTTTACTTAAAAAATATTGTTATTAGATATTTTTTTCTTTCATGGTACTTATTTTTCGAATTTGTTTTTTGTAAAAAAAAAAACGATTGAATTTTGAGATTAAAACTTGAGCCCAACACATTCGGTAAAAATTACAAGGTTTTTTAGTGATTATTGCGAATAGAGCGTGATGAAAATTTTGAATTGTTTTAGTGTTAAAACTTTTATTTTTAAAATAATATAATTTTGAAAGATTTAAAATTGAAACTGAATAAATGTGAATATTTCATTCTAAAATTATTCAATTTTAAATGCTTCAAACTTAAAACTTTCAATTTAAATGTATAAAATTTTCACTGGTTTAAGTGTGGAAAGATGGGCTGTTATCTTTAGTATTTGAATTTAAAACTAATAGGATGGCGGAAATTTAAATTTAAGGGCATGTGTTACTTACCATATGAGCAAGTATAAATAACCCGGGTTTTTTTCTACAACTTTTACATTTTCAAAAAAATTTTAGTCAACATCCGTCCATGTTCACGTTCTTGACGGATGTTGACTATAATTTTTTTGAAAATGTAAAAATTGTAGAAAAAAACCCGGGTTATCTAAATTTGCTTATATGGTAAGTAACACATGCCCTTAAGTTTGTTCAATTTGAAATAATTTGGTTCGGCCTGAACAAAACTTCGCCCCTGAAAGATCATTTGGTACTTCCAAACGTTCTGAAATCTACGTTGTTGCCATGTTCTCAGAAAACTCATCTCGAGAATATCGAGATAAGTAACAAATCTTACTTTTAAGGCTTTTAAGTATTATGTTTTTAGTATACTCCAGCGTTCGTGTTTTAAATATTGCATGTTGAAGGGCAGTAAACCAAACTATATAATCCTGGAAAATTGCATATCCAATAATAATATCTGCAGAAGTTCCTAACGTGTTTTTTCTGAATAAAATTTCCCGCGACGTATTCTAGTGTACATATCTGCAAAATATGACAACAGTGCTGCGAGTCACGCGAACTTGGAACAAAACGATGGTTCTCAAAATTTCGAACGAATTTTGCCAGTGTCTCATGTGAATTCATTTCAGGGTCGCACGTATTATTTTGAACCTTGTACTGTTGGGTTTTACATTTTGGGCCTTATTGAATTAGGAAATTTTCAATTCTTTTTCAGAGTTGTTGAATCTGATCGAAATTTTTGAGATTATACTCCTATATTTCATACAAAATTTTTGAAATGGATTCACGACAGCCTCAAACCGATTCAAATTTTTCAACCAATTTCTTGTTCCTGGGGGTCTTATATTTTCAGACTTATTTTCGGATCTTATATTCGTGGGTTTTATATCATTGATACTTATATTTTGGATCTTAAATTTTTGGCCTTTTATTTTCGAACCTTGTGGTTTTGTATCTCAGGCGGCTTACAATTAATTATTAAAGTAAAATTGCACTTCGTCTAATTTGTTTATTAGCATCTTTGTGACGAATTAAAGAGTTACGGAAACCGACATCGTTTCCGGTTGGCGCCTAGACTTCGGAAATCCGAGAGCAATAAATTTCTTGGTGGGATGGTGAAACATCCTTTACTGGATCGCGAATGATTTACACCGCACTGGCAACACTGTCGTACATTCTTTGTGGTTGGCATGGTCAGGTATAGTGGGAATGACGTAACAAGTCTACCTGTGGAGTTGCGAGCCCAATTCTTCATGAGAATCTTGAACGCAGAGTTCAGCCAGGTTTCCCTTAGTGGCTAAAAGACGCTAAAACCTAAAAGTATAAAGGATGGTATAAGATTCACCAGGAACGAAGAATTCCATTTAACGATTTTCGACCTTCGTTTTCTTTCGTTTTTCGACTTCATGGCTGTTGAAATTCAGAGTCCATCTGAACTCGTTTGTTAACCCTGAATCCCCAAGGAATCATTCAAAATGCCTTCGAAGTATATTTAGCCGTTTCAATGACTACTAGTAATGCAAGTGACAATAAAATTGAGAAGCTCCAACAAAGAGGGAAATTGTAAATGATGTCCAATATGTTACATATTTAATTTAAAATTGTTCATCCCTGAGGGTTTGAATTTTAGATTTTAATCCTTTCAAATTCAGCTTGAATTATAAACGTACATATGTATAACGTTTTGAAATTCAATTGAACTGACAATAATTTTTTCAAAAATGCATTTGAAAAACATGGAAATGACCTGGAATTTTGAAACCGGTCTTTTGTATCCATTTGTATCAACCCTGTCGTTTTTCAAATGTTCGTCAGCCTAATGAATGCAGTTATTCGCTCAACATACGGCGCAAGATGGCGTTCACACATTCCTGACTAATTTGTTCTATGTACTTCGGTAAATGTTACGTTTATAGACGGTTTATGCTGCATGTCATTATACTATGAGATATTTATTTGAGCATTTAACTTTATTGGGAATATCATATATATATAGCCTGTGTGGTATCACAACCGAAATCGGGTAGATTCCTTCCTCAAAACTTGGAAATCTTCAGTGAAAATCTTCGTTCAACGATTTTCTTGCAACAGGTGCTTCTTCGCTTCTTGTCCTCGAAGGGAGGCAAAGAGTGCAGAGTAGCAAAGAGAGATAAAGAGGACCGTGAGGCTTCCGTAATTTCCCCATTACAAAAATCGTCCAAGCCAAGTAGATTACCGCCGTTACCCCCACCAACGGAGCATCTTTTTCCCAGGGCCGTCGTTTACATTCCTTCATAGAAAACCTACAAGAAATTTTGTTTTCGTTCAAAACACAATTGTGTTCTAAGAAAGCTTCGAATCCACACAAACTTTTTTACTTTTCTACTTAATTTTAGTTTGAAGTTCTTTAAATTTAAAATTATTTTTGACGTAATATTTTAAGGCAGTTGAAGTTGCGTATTTTGAACTTACATTTTCTCTATGTAAAACGTGTCCAAAGAACTTATAAAATTATGGTATATGATTAAAGTGACTTCTATGACATTTTTTTTATGTAGAGGTATCTTATATACTTTTAAGAAAGCATCTTAATTAAAAAAACAAAATGTTTAAGAAATCAGTATCTAGTGTGAACGTCCGCTTTACTCCGCACTCTAGCTTCTTTTGCTCCTCGAACCAACCAGCAAACGTAAGCTAAAAACACTGAAAACTAATAATCCTGAGAACCATCGTGAATTATTCCAGACTTTAGCTTTACATCTTCGTTTCAAGATCATCATACGGCCCTGCTCTTTACTTCTCTCTGCTGCTCTCTCATCACAAAGACCCCTGAGATCGCAAAGGGATCGACGACTTGCTGACCGTGGAGGGGCCGGGTAGGGCAGAAGGGGCAGAAGAGTAGATCCCAGAAGGGGGAGAGAATAGAGAAGGAAGGAAAGAAAAACCTGAAAAGACTGACGGTAAACTCAGTAAATGTGGTGGGGATTGGCTCTCTCTCTCCCTCCTTTCCTCCCTCCCTCCCTCTCCAATGTTCGGAGAGACCCAGCCAGATTTCTTTCAAAGGGCATAATTTCAGTTTTCAAGGACGTGCTTCGCCGCCATCGTCGTGTTCGTTCGTGTTCCACCGTGCAGCGGAACAAAGCGTGTTTCTCATCCGGCGACGCTTATTCGCGCGTCGCGACTATCGTAATATGTCCTATGTACTGAATCTTACATTTTTTTTTTCGAATCACGAATCACATTGAATGCGTGTGCCACGAAAGTCACGCGGTGCTACTCTCTTGAACGGATTTTCATCAGATTTATCGATGGCGTCAATCCTCAGTGCCTCGTAATCTCGAATACATAGCGTCGATGCTGAGCGCGCGTGCAGCATTCTCTTTTGCGATCTTTACAAAAACGGTGCTCTTTAGGAGAATGCGAGATTCTCGCATAATCTCGTTTGCAACCAGCGAAAAACGTCTTTTGATATAAATTGTGCTGTGTGAAGTTCGGATACAAGAGAAATATTAGTTCGACAATCATTTAAGTCAAAGCGCGTCGAAAGTCGAAACAACCTGTTGCTCCGTTCGACGCAACTAACGCTCATTTCTTGTTGTTTCTTGTTTGTTGAGTGTTTGACTGTCGACTCTGTGGACTCTTGATAAAAAATGTTTGACTGACAAGTCGTCAAGTTTAAGGTCAGGTACTTATTTCCTCGACCTAACGTTTTTATTTAACCTTGTCCTTGTGTATGAATTTCCCACAAGGGAGATGGATCTTGAGTGGGCCAACGCAACCGACAGGTCGACCGTCGCGGCGTCGCGTCGACCACTTGTTGCTTTGGACGACGCCGACGCTTGAGAATCTTTAGTGCAGAATAGCGTTGTCCAGTGTTGCCTAGTAGGGTGGGCCAAAAATATGAAATTTTTGAAAATCAAAAACAATTAGTGCTGAAAAGTTGCGAGTAGCTGTCAGGGAAAATAGAAATTTATATATATACTTTTAATTTTATTTCATTGTTGAAAATGTATTCGATTTTTTTAATACATTTTCTGTCAGGGAAATTTGTATAATAGTTAGGGAAAAGGCAAAGAAATTGAAAAATTAAGTTTTGTGACTTTTTGAAATTAAAAATGGTCCCAGAATGTCGCAATGAGGTAAAAAATATGAAGCTGAAGTTAGCCTATGTGAATAATGTGATCCAAAACTGATTTCAATCGCCCGAGAGATATTTCGCATTTCCTGTTGGTATAACGAGACAATACTTTCTCTTCTAATTTCCCGTACATACGTTGTATGCACTGATTCATTGTATATTCCATTTTGAATTACCTACCAGGTATTTGAGCATTTAATTACCACGTTTTTATGAGCCTACGAGTAAACTCAGGATTTAAAAACACAATACAGATTTCATGAACAAGCTTAATTGCGGTTGTGGATACACGAGGAACTTTTCCATCAAAAACGTCAAACTTTCGAATCGTACAAATTTACGAATTTAAACAAAACTTTTTTTAAACATTTTTTTCACTTTTTCTGAGGGTTGAAACTATAGAATCTGCACTTTAATTTTCTCTATGATAGATCCAAATTAAATATCCTTAGGGTGGATTATATTAAGGGATGAATCTAAACAATACCCATATATCCAAACAAACACTTTTTATCAGGCTTTTGCATTAATTATTTTAGTTTTAAATTTAAACAAGAACTAATGTACTTAAGGTTCATCACATTATCATCTGGACACTTATGTTTCGCGCTCTATATTTATGTAATAATTTAAAAATCATATAAATCTCGCGCTCCGGAGTCTGTTTTGCTCACCGTATAATAGATACAAATAAATAGTTATAATATAATGATACTGTTTTCGGATTTGAAATCGTTTTTTAACATTTTTCATTCTGCAAGCGGTAAATTCAATTGGGATTTCTTCTAACTGCAGGTTCGAAGAATTTCTGCTGTGGATTTCTAGAACTTTGCAAAACTAAAGCCTCTAGAATCTAAAGATTCTCAAGATGAATCTACATTCTTTCTCATTTTTCAAGGTCTCTTTGAGCTAAGACTCAGGCAAGATTAAAAATCTGAGACCAAGCTACTGACGTAATCGATACTGAAAATCTGTTGAAATTCCAAGCTGTAACTTTTCTATTATCATAAACAACCATCCTTTATTTTTCTTCTTAACTGCAAATTAAAAATATTCCAGAAGAATACATTCAAATTTAAACATTCAATATTGTCCTAATTTAAATCGAAATTGTTGAAATTTTAGGATTTCAAATTGAAAACTTCAAAGAGAATAATTTTTTACTCAAATCTATTAAATTGTTAAATTTCAAATTTCAACTTCAAGATTTTTAGAAATGTTTTCATTAAGATCTCTTGAGATCCTTTGCAATTTTGAAATTTGGCGTGCACTTAAAATTCAATTGATTCCTTCAATTCAAATACTTAATTGTTTATTCACGAAAGTTTGAATTTTTCAGTGCCAATGACCAGGAAAAAAATATCAAACCGTGAATTTATTTCTTTGATTATAGTAGCCACTCTTCATGGCATCGGTCTTGCTTTGTGAATATTATATTCTCGTAAAAGAAGATCTTATTTAGGATTGAATACATAATTCAATCAGACGTGGATTTTAGAGAATTCCCTCAGTTGATTTTACGATTCAGACAGTTCCTTGTTCGCTGTATTATAACCAATTAAGTGCAATTGAACAACAACCGGCTGCCCAATATTCTCTGCCCCCTCCTCCCTCTCTCGTTCTGTCTCTTATTTCCTCAGCAATTTGAGAACAGCTCTTACTCGACAAGTAGTCATAACGCATAGTCCAATTGAAAGCAATCAATATTCGTCACATCTTAGTCGTATGGACTACTGATGGGCTGCTGGCTGCTGCATAAATCCCGAGAATAGTCTCATTTGAAGACGAGTAAATACGAGAAACTGGTAGAGGTTCAACGTTATTTCTCACGGTGTCCCCCCTACTGGAGAATGAACCGTGTGAGGCGGTGATTGGGGGAGAGGCGGAATTAGGGACGTCAGGAATAAGAGAAAGGCAGATAGACGGTAAAGGGGGCGAAGACGGGATACTGGCAAAATACTGGTGGGGTTTACGAGAATTAGCTTGAAAACCTCCGTAATCTGGATTCTGGAACACAAATTGTACTTCTCCCTCTCGTTTTTCGTTGTCCCTTGTACTCTTTCGAACAATGCTGGTTACACTACGTAGATGTCCTTTCTTCTCTCGTCAGATGTGGAAGTTGAGAATTCTTGAGGTAGGGGAAGGGTTTTTGTGGTTCCTGTCATGTTCACAGATTTTTTCAATTAAATCATTTAGACTAAATCAATAAAAAAAATAAAATAATAATATTAATAATAAAATAAATAAATTACCGTCTAAAGGTGAAAAAAATGCAGCTCAAATGACACAAAATTTTTGCTCTCCATGTTTTAGGAGCACAATGACATTTTCCAATCAAACTTTTTGTGTCGATTCAGCAACTGAATAGCTAGAAGTCACTTTTTTTTAAATTGTAAATTAGATCTTTAATCACCGTTCCAAGTTAAGAAACTTTTTAATCAAACTTTTCAGCCTTCAATTCAGCCTTCAATTCAGCACTGAAGTATCTCGAAGCAAATTTTTTTATTTTTCTAGATGTAAAATTCGATTTTTGAAAATGTTTTTTGTTTATTTGAGAAATATAATATTGAAGCCTTTAGAATACATTTGTTCAAATTAAAAGACTTACAATTTATAATTATATGTCATTGAATTTTTGAACTTAAAATTGCTGCATTCTACGTGCAGTTTTATAAATGTTTTAAGAAATTAACAAATGCTCGGTTTATAAGTTATGTCACTACTGTTCATTGAGTCTACGATAATGAGGCATGAAAACAAAACGTGCTTTAAAATAATAAATAATTAACCATAGCGGACCGATAAGCTTATGAACACTATTCTGAAGAAAAAATCATCTAGAAAAGGAGCTGCAAAGGAAACCGGAAGTCACCTGTATGTGCCGAGTGAGTGATGGTCTAGTGCACAGTCAATCAAGTTGTGACTAGATCCACACTCATTAAGCACGTTCGGAAAAAAGCAACATTTCAACATTATTAAAACTTTCATTCATCGAAGAGTCTGGCAAACAAATTGAAAGAACTTTCATTTTTCTAAAGATAGTAAAGCTCTAATTAATTAAAATGTGTATAAAATAATATAAAATAATTATTCGATTTGGCAAATATCTGGCAATTAAAAAAAAAATTTTTATCAATTTAATTTGTTTGTAAGACCTTTGAAGAGTAAGTATCTTATATGTTTAGAGAACTACCAAAATTGTCATTAACGTTCCTTCTGAAGAACAGAGGCAATTTCATAGACGAGTATGAATTTGGTGCACGTTTTATATAGTTTCGTGACTAGATACACACTCGTCTATGACAGCCCGTTTTGGAACGTTCTGCAAAATACGACGTTTAGATTAATTTTTTATTTAGGGAAATATGTAATATTAAATTACAATTGTTCAATGGAATGGATCTTATCAGTTTTTAAAAATATACATTGTAGGAGTTTCTTTTTGGACAAAAAAAAATCTGTTCAAATTGCAGTATTGCATATATAGTGAAAAAATATAAAATAACATCAATATTTCTCAAGTTAAAAAAATGATGTGATCTATTCCTTTATTAAGAATAAACAATTATGTATGTATTTCGAAAATAGATCATTATTGTGTTTAAACTTACATTTGTGACATTACACTGTACATCTTAATATATACTTATTTTCTTTTCTACATAAATGTTATTTTTCTTTTTAAGCAGACTAAGAGACTAAGAAGTCCGGAATTTGGAAGTTCGGGACCAGAAAACAAAATCTTTGCTGTGGAAGGTACATCAAGCCTCTCTCCGTAAGTTGCAACTACTTTTATTTAAATTAATCTTCTAATTAAATGAAAGAAATTTTTAGTTTGGGAGTTATATACTTAATTTAAAGGTTTTCTTAATTTAAATCAAGTTCTAAAATATAGGGCTTAAAACCATAAGTTCCAATCATATGAGGTCGAAAATGTAAGGCCCAAGAATGTCCTGAAAATAAATCCTAAAAATGCCAGCCCCAAAAACCGTAGGTTCTAATCAGTTCAAATTTTATGCATATAAAATATAAATATAAGAAACTTTATCTATGATTATTCCTTTTATGTACAGCAGCACTCCAAGTCGCTCCTCCGTAAGATCAGGACCTGGCAAAGTTTTGGTTTGTTATGGTGAGAAACGAAAATCATGGAAAAACGAAAAGCATTTTTGTGTAACTATTAATCGAACAGATGATCCCCACGTCCCAAACGATGCAAGATATATGTTTGATCTAATCACCGATGCAGCCGCTCAACGAGCAGTCGCTTGCATAAAATTGGGAAAAGAAATTTGCAAAAACTGGAGAAAAATCCAGGATGCTAAGTTAGTATGTACGTCAGACGTGAAGACCGTTTTTCAAACAAATTTCGTAACTTGGGGTCGAATTCGCTGCGACATGCAAGGAAAACTCAACAAAGCTTCCACTGAATTGGAAGGTATCTTTCCCTACCGTGATCCGATTGGAGACACAAAAATCAAGTCGAGTGCTGTGCCTGTGAATTTAAATAATGTTCAAGAGTATTCGATTTTTCCTGGTCAGACGATAGCAGTTGAAGGTACAAATTTGACGGGAAACCTTCTGGAGGCGAAGAACATTTTTTACAGTGGATATGCTCCACCTTCAGATCCTCCTAGACTAAAAAATGACATTAACATAATGATTGCGGCTGGGCCGTTCACTTCGATTGACGATTTGAGTTACGGACCTCTGGTTAATCTTCTGGATCGAATAAAGGAAGAAGAACCTCATGTTTTAATACTGATTGGACCTTTCGTTGAATTTACGCATCCACAAATTGCATGTGAACTGCATCAGCGAAGTTATCAGGACATGTTCGAGAAAACAATCCGCACCGTAATGGAAAGTCTGAAAGGGTAAGATACAATTTGCTAATGGTGGGCCAGTAAAGAAAATGACGCTGATGTGGCGCAGAGGCTAACTTGATACACTCGTATTTAGAAGAAATTGTAGTTTGCAACAGTGTAATATAATTATTTGCAGGAAATGTACTCAAGTGGTGATTGTTCCTTCGTATCGAGATGCTCACCATGAACCAGTTTATCCAACTCCGCAATATTATTTGCCCAGGTCTTTGCAAAATCCAAATCTCCATTCTATGCCAGATCCGTGTATGTTAAACATTGAAGGCCTGATAATAGGAATATCTGCCGTCGATATTCTCAAACATCTTGGAAACGAGGAATTGAGTTCGTACGTATTGAGTTTATTTCTATACTTTAAAGCTTTTCAATTTCATCTAAATCTAGGGATCAAGATCACTAAAGAATGTGCCTTAGGTGTACGATTGCTGTTAATAAATAGATTAAATGATAGAGAATTAATAACAAATATTTAAATATTTTCCACTTTTTCCAGAAATGCCTTCAGAATGGGTAAATTAAGCAGATTAGCCAATCATATTTTGTCGCAAGCTTGCTTTTATCCACTTTATCCACCAGCTGAAGAGGTGAACATAGACACTCATCTTTGGAAAAATTACGCCTTTATGAAACAACAACCTCACATTTTAATTTTGCCGTCTGATATGGCGTACTTCTGTAAACCTATAAACGGTTGTGTAGTTGTAAATCCGGAAAGATTATGTAAACATTCTTATGCAAGGATGTTTGTTCCAAGTAGTTCAAGTTATGAAACATGGGATCAAAGTCGCGTAACTTGTGAAATTTTGAAAGTGTAGATTCGTATTCGAATTTAAATTAGACAAGACATATTTATAAATATTGTGTTGGGGAGTTCATTTTAGTAACTTTAATATAAAAAGACATTGAAATGTCTAGATCTTATAGAAAAACTCCTGTTTTTAAAAGTTACAAACTACTCTAAATAAATTACGAATCTTCTACAAACACAATCGATGTTTAATGCAAAATTTGTCTGATTTTGTAAATGTCTTATTTTGTATCACCGCTTTACTTTTTGTTACGTTACCGTAACTAAACGATAATTTTTGTTTAAAAATATGTATGTTAAAATTAAGTGTGACTGCATTTGAAACTCGTCTAAGAAAAAGTTTGATACTGAAGAAATATAAACAGCTCCTAAGAGCATGTGGCATGTGGTAATTATTATATATCAGCAGAGTCATGTGCAGGAATTCATGTTGGGGGGGGGGTTGAAATATTTTTACGATTAATTTATATATTACAATAAAAAAATTTCCTTCAAACGATCGTCTTTGATGTAAAATAAAATCTTATTTTTTATTTTAATTTGTCTATGGGGGGGGGGTTTAAACCCCAAACCCCCCCTTGCGCACGGCCCTGCCAACACCCCCTTTACGTGACAATAATATAATGCTAACAAATTTAAAACACCCCCTTTACGTGACAATAATATACGGCTAACAAATTAAAACAACCCCTTTACGTGACAATAATATACGGCTAACAAAGTCCAACACCTCCTTTACGTGACAATATACTGCTAACAAATTCCAACACCCCCTTTACGTGACATTAAAGTACGGCTAACAAATTTCAACACCTAAGGTCGTGCGCAGGAATTCATGTTTGGGGGGGGGGTTGAAATATTTTTATTATTAATTCATATGTTACAATAAAAAAATTCCCTTCAAACGATCGTCAAAATAAAATCTTATTTTTTATTTTAATTTGTCTATTGGGGTGGGTAAACCCCCCCCTTGCGCACGGTCCTGTATATGAGCAAATTTTTTTTCCACAATTTTTACTTGTTCAAAAAAAAAAAATAATACATAGTGCGCAGAATAAAGAACGTGAATAAGGACGTCTGTGCACTATTATTTTTTATTTTAAGTAAAAACAAAAAAAACCTAGGTGTTCTGAATCAATATTTTACCGAAACTCATGAAACTTTTAGAAATTTAATTTCTATAATTAAGTTTGCACTTTAGAGCAAAAGAAAGTACAAAATAATAATGAAAAATGAATTAATGAATAATACATAATTAATTTTTATGAAAAAGGTGTTAAAAAAATGGTTTTTGAGTTAATTCTTTGGCTATTGTATTTACATTGGAAGAATTTTGCCATTGGCCGTAATTTGGCGCGTGATTCAAAATTCAAATTACTTTAATTTTAAATCGCGCACCAAATTACAGTCAATGGAAGACTTCTTCCAACGCAAACGCATGTAGCTACTTAGCTAATTATTGTTTGTTGGTATTGCAGAATTCTTCAATATTATATGTATAGTTTCTTCGTAAGTTAAAAGATGTCACGAGCAGTTTATTTGCTAGCATTTAAGAATCGCGCTCTCCGTGTGATGACGCCACTACTGTAGGTACAACTACCGTACCGTTAACAAGAGTGAAATGAGTGATTTCGAAATTTCTGCTTGTAGTGAACTGCAGATTTGGACATTGTTTCCTATAATTGTTAATTTCACCTGTAAACAAGTGTCTCCCTTTGTATTGAAGAGGAAAATTTCATTAACACAGATGTCAGGGTGAGTACAGTGAACAAAACATTTCTGAGGATGGTTTATTTTATGCTTTATTAAAGGCAAAGTTTGTGAAGAAGCGATTTCTAATGCGCTAATTTCACCATCGCCATCTTTGTTACCAATTCTTGTGTATAGGAATTTATCGTGCTTTGGATTATTATCGCATCCATTTATTTGTGCCAAGTCCGCCGTCCCTAATGAAATCATTTTTCCTTCTAACACTTGCAATTTTAATCAGTGCACAGTACTAGATGTCAGAGTCAAAGCGTTACTGATTCACTTTCACTGACTGAATCACTGAATTACTCATTCTCATTGTGTTCTATAAGTTGCTGCGCGCGCTTCCAAAATTCGCACCCAGCTGATTGCAGGGACGAAGTTGTAAGTTGTAACATGGAGCAAAGGTGGTTTCTGAGATGTCAGACCGTACTTACATATTTGCAAGTTTCAGCGTATGGACGGTACATAGGTATATTTCATAAGATCAAGGCGACCTTGGTTTTTTTTATTATTAGTTTATTGTCTGTTGGTTCAAAACACTCAGAAATATTAGTACTATCAGTGCTATTATTTATTTGCATTTAGTCAAAAATTCCCAAGTATTGTAATCAAAGTCCAAATTTATTTTGACCACATTGTTCAAGGGTTTCTTCACTTTCACTTTTTACTCTGTAGACATATTCCTATTTAACTACAGAGCGAAAATATTTTTCATTATAATAATGTTTGTTAAATCAAATGAGACTTTTAAAGGTTCAAGAATTTGCAAAATGCCTGTTTAAAATAGCGAACAGAAACTGATGACAAACCGGATTAAAGTTGCTGTTGTTCTTATCAATTTGTATTCGGTTCTTGAGCGGTTCCAATTTGAATTCTCGTGAACTCCACATCTTTCCGGCTTTTATTAGACAATTGAGACAGTCAAGAGTGTCACTAGTTTAAGTTCCATGGCGGACTTAATCCGGCTTTGTCTGTCTCTTGTATCCGTTAATTAGAACTAATAATATTTTAATGCAAGTCACACAGCGAAATATGTCTGTCTGCCAGAATTCTATTCGTTAATTAAAGAATAAAAATATTTAATGTTTAAAGGTGATTCCACAGATCGACTCTAAGACTCGTGCCGGCGGCAAAATTTTGTCGCGCGACAATTTTAAGAAACTTATAGTATTTTTCAGTAAACTGTAAGTGGAATAGAGGGAGGAGGGATAAACGTCGACATTTTTAGAGTGGGAACACAAAGAGTAGCTTCATAGACACCAGAGTTTATTTAACACCAAAGTTTAAGGGTGGTTGCCCGTCCTTAAATTTTCGGGCCTAGGAGAAATCGACGAGACTATCGCAAGAAGAAAGAGGTGAGGGAAACTTGACAGTGTCGAGGTCCTTTTTTTTGTCCTATAGCCTGTCCATTTTCCTATCAGTTGAAACAAGTGTCTAAAAGTAGAGAGAAAATTAACGCGATTTATTTAATTAATTCTTTCCTAATATACACTACCGGTCACAATTCTGAATTTACCTGTTTTGCAATGATCTTTTAAGGCCATGTAAGAACTTCCCAATCCCTACCTTACCGACATTTTTTTATCTGCAACGCTACGTCTACATTTATTGAGATATCAAATTGAAAATTTCTAAAATTGAAGCTAAAGCATTAAGGTACGTTTATCTGGCCCTAAATATTTACATTTATAAAAAAAATTTCAGAATTTTTTTTTTTATTTTTACACAAATTTAAGACCAGATAAACATACCTCAGCATATTTTCTTTAATTTTAGAAATTTACAATTTAATATCTCAATAAATGTAGACTTAGCGTTGCAGAGAAAAAAATGTAGGTAAGGTAGGGATCCGTTAAGTCTTACATGGCCTTAAGTTCTCTCAAATTTAATTATATCAAAGATTGCTTTTATCAATAAATTTGGAAATGATGAACATTTAAAAAAATTTGTTTGGCTCATTTTAAGGTAAATTTCTGTACAATCTGAAAAACTTATTACACTCGAGTCTCCCAAATGTCAAGAAATTTTTGCCAGAGGTTCTCCCAAATGTCAAGAAATTCTTTATCCTCTATAGTCACATCAATTGCGCATGCGTATAATATAATATTTTTTGGCATTTTAAATTGCGCGCGAATAGCAACCAATCAGATGCCGAACGCAATGCGTGCGCAGTGGTTACAAGTGGGATTTGAGAAAAATAGACTTGACATTTGAGAGAAACTTGACTTGACATTTAGGAGAACTTGAGATTTGGGAAGTTGACATTTGAGAGACTCGAGTGTATTATAATTGTACAATTCCACTGTGCGAGGATTCAAAGTTGTTGCGAAAAAATTGGACATATTTGAATAGTTTTCCTGATGAAAAGAATATTTTTATAAAATAAAGGAAATAATCATGAGGTTTTTACAAATATATTAAAATTTAAATTCCATTGATTTTTATTATTATTTTCCTACCGATCAGGTGATATTAATATTTTTATGTATATTTATACCAAATTTAAGCTTTTGTACAATGCAGATAAATAATTGTACAATTATTTCAATAAGTCTATCCGTCCTATATAGAAATTTACCTTTAAAATGAGCCCAAGAAATTAAAAAAAATGTTTATTATTTCGAAAGTTATTGATATTTTTATACATAATTAAAAACAGGTGAACACACAATTCTGAGTGTATTTTACATTTTTGAAGTAAATTGAAAAACGATGTCGAATGGATAGAATGATTGATTACTATTTATTGTTAGTAATTGTTAGATGATAAATGAGCTTTTTATTGAATATCTCTTGACAAGGGCGTTACTCCAAGTGAGGCAATTCGGCGCTTAGGACTTAAATTCAAGTATACGTTTGGATATCTGGCAAACATGTATTGGAAGCCTGAGAAAGCAAGTGTCGTATCGATCTGGTGTCATAGTCTGCCTACCTCAACCCGGGTGATATCTAGCTACTATATACATACTGGATCCACTTGGCACGTACTCTCTACACATGGAAATCTAAAAATACTTTACGCTTTCAAGTTTCGATTCACCAAAAATATTGCGAGTTGCATACCCCTTATCTTTTATGCAAATAAAGATATAACAATATCTATATACGTTTTAAGTTGTTCATGTTATTTTTTAAACATGTTGAATAACACTGAAGCAAAATAGAATAGGCCACAAGTCTAAATGTGAGAGGTAGCTGTTTTGATATTACATAAATTCTATATTACTTAAATAGATATAATGAAATAGCGACCACTGACACTTGATACGAAATCTGACGAAATTTGTAATCTTTTACAGAAAGTACGTATGTACTTAAGATATGTCTGCTTTTCGAGTGAAAATTATTTTTAGGCACGTGATTCATACGCGAAGTACGTAATGTCTGATATAAATATACGTCACATTTTAAAGACAATATGATACTTCGCGAGTTTTATATTTTTTTGGGACATCTATTCTTTCCATTTTGGTCGTATGAGCGTTGAAACTCAGGAGTTTTCTTTATTCGCGAACACGAGAGGCTTGTGAATTTCAGTAGAGTAATAATAATTACATTTAAGATTGTAGACAAATTTAAGAACTTAAGATTCAAATAATACCGATTTTTAAATAATTATGGTCTAACTTTTAAGTATACCTATCTTTTCTAAATCCTAAAGAAAGATTATCTGAATAATCATATGAGATGATTTATAAACGTTAATATGTAATGTTAACATATGAGAAACAATATGCAAAACTCGCAAAATAACATGAATTTAAAAGATAAATATGACTATCAATATAATTATATATATTGAAAACAGTGTTGTTATGCAAATTTTCCTTGTTGCTTATATATTACAAAATGTGTAGGCGTTCTGAAAATATTTGGACTACGCCTACCTAACTTCGATTAACCCAGGCAACGGCTTATACCTTAACATTATTCTGCTTTATAAATTGTTCCAACTTGTTGATTACTTTATGGAGAATTTAGAGACCTAGACAAGACTTTTTGTAAAATTGGAAAGTGATTCGTGAATTTAAAAGTTAATTTATTTTTGAGCTATTTTAATTTAATTTAAAGTTATTCGATCTTGTTTTGGAAATTAGGGAAGAAATATAGTGCTGCATTTCTATCAAAAGTGATACTCAGAACAAATCTCATCCTCGCGTAAAAAAGTGGCCTCGATGCCACCTGAGAAGGTGTTTCTAATTTGGTGGACACTTGCACACCATTTGGGAGCGTCTCGAGTCCTAAAGATTTCAAGGCCTTCTTTGTTGCATGTATTTCTTTTTCTGAAAGACATTGACATCTCATGAGGTCCAGGTTTCGAGCGAGTCTGCATAATATTTAATCTAATACTCTGTAAGTTGTGTTCCGTAGCAAGCGAGGTACTATAATAATATTTTAATCGTTTCACGTAACATTGATGTATGTAGTACATATTCTATTACGTATGCGTCTACCTTGTTGAAAATTAGTTACGACAGTATGGTTTTCAGTGAAGCTATTTTTCAGCATCAAAGTTGCGATAAACATCTAAAACCGAAAGTTTTGGTAACTATGTATTTAGCTTGTGTTCTTTATTTGCAAGAGAGGAAATTTCGCTGAAATTCGTACGTCTGCGGTCTAGTTGTTTTTGGACAGGCGACGACGGCTGTGCGCAAAAACGACGGCACTCAAGTTCAAGGCCACCGGAGGCCGACCCCCACCCGCTTTTCCGTCTGCTCTAACACTAATTCTGCAGTATACATGGTCTACCCTATAATAATACCTATAGGCTATAACCCTTTATATTCATGCTGTCAGCTTTGCTCCCTCCAACAGTGAACTATCAAATCTGCAGTTTGTATATCATCACATCCCGCTGTTTCTTTACACCTCCACACCATAGTTACATCAGTCTATCACTTTATTCATCTCTATAGTGAAAAATAGTTGTGATTTCCCAACAAAAAGATTTTTCAAACATTGAAATCGGTTAATGTATATGTACTTAGCATTTAAAGTCCGTCTCTGGTAAAAGAGGCCGAGGAGCCTTTCTGGACTTCCTGAGGGGTCACATAAGCCTCCAGGGAAGTGCCCAAAAATAGTCTGTACTATACGCGTCCACTACCTTAAAATTCCTATTTTTTCATCGTGAACAAAAAAAAAACTTAAAAAAATATTACTTACTTTTGCAAAAATTGTATATTAGTTTCTCTATTTTTTGAGTTCCTACGACGGATTCTTCATTTTGGTGTTAAAATGACGCTAACAACAATTTCAATTTGATTACATGTGATTAGTGATTTTTAGGAATTTAAAGAGATTTGAAGGGGTTTTAAATAATAATAATAAATATTATTATACTTCCTAAAACCAGGCCATTTACTTCCGTTTCGTACAGTAATGACAATATGTCTCTGAAATTTTGGGAATTAATAAAGAATAAATCAGAGCATCGTTGACTGGTGTTATTTAATTTTTATTAAAAATTTTAAAGAAATATATTATTTTTGAACACCAGGCAGCGATTACTTTAGTATATTATTTATTTATTCCCAAAACTTGAGCGTCATATTGTCATTACTCTAGAAGTGTAGAAAATAAGTTTGTGGAATATAATACATTTCAGTTTCACTAACTTCATGCTCACAATAATAAATATTTTTAGCTAAAACAAGGGCATTTACCAAAATTAAATTTGTTTTTTTTTTAGTGATTATTATAAAACATGAGCCCTTAAGGAGTGTTAAAGAGTTTCACAAGTCAAAAGATATTTTATAATTTTAAAGAATTTCGGTAGGAATTTCAATATTTTGTTTGAATTTATTTAATTTTTCTCAAAATATTTTTAAATCACTTTAAATTACCTTAAATTCTCGATAGAATGTTTCAAATTAGTTTAAACTCCTTTGAATTTGTTTGCTCTAATTATAATCTTTGCTGGGATTCCATTAAATCTATGGTATCTTTTAATGTCCCGTTTAGAAATTTTTCTGTGGCCGCGGCCCGGTCCAGATCAGGGATTTCAAACCAGGGGCAGGGTTTGCACCAGGTTTGGAAATTTCGGCAGGGGGTTCTTTGAGTACTTTGAAATTATTTTTAAATCGCTTTTAACTACTTAAAATGTTTTCAAATCCCTTGAAATACATATCATCATATCGTCAAATCTTTTAAAAACCTTTGAAATGTCTTAAAATGATCGAAATTCTTTAAAATCGCTCAGAAACTTTTAAAATCGGATTAAGTATCTTAAAATTCCTTGAAATCTTCAAGAAAAGGCATAAAATTGCGTGAAAGTTGTTAACATCCCTTGAAATTTTATTAAAATCCCGTGAAAACTTTAAAATCCAATAGAATCTTATTCAATCCAGAGAAAACCTATGACAGTTTTACAATTCCTGTGATATCTCATAGAGAATGTTTTTACAAAACCATGAAATCGTTTTATTTCTTGAAGTCCTTTCAAATCGTTTTGAATTCCTTTGAATTTTCGTGAGTTCCCTTGAATTCTTTTAATTTCTTTTAATTCTGTAATAATTCCGTCACCTGTATATAGAAGTCTTAAAGGTTTGTTTTTTCTCATTCCATTATGGAATTATTTTTCATCAACACAAAAAATACTGTTAAGCACAAATCTGAAAATTTAATCAGGACCAAAGGCTTGATTTTACGCCCCTGGCGGCAAGCTGACTGCAGACTGACATCTGACAATCGTACCATTTCGCACAGTCGCGCGCGACTTGCTAAACGATCAACATCTACTCCGTACAGAGAAAAGCACGCTCGCGATTTTCTTTTCGTCGATTCGCACTTCCTTTTCTTCTTCTCCTTTCATATCTTTCTCTCTATATACTTTTCACTTTCTTCTCACTTCTGTTCCTTTTTGTTTTGAACTGTGCCAAACATAGGATATTCTCGGCACGTGCGCGTGTTTTCAAAGAACAATCAGTGAATGTAAAACTGCAAAGTGTCAAAAAAATCTTCAAGTTTACTGTTATGTATGATGCGAACATGGATGCCTGGATGTACGATGTGGTAGGTGCCAAAAATCTAATCACATCTTACAATCTTACTTCACTTCATCAAATTTAACAAATCCGAAGTTAAATACAAAAATAATTTTTTAAAGTTGAGTACAGGTTTGATATTAGTTACTCTGTACTAGTTACAACCTATAAATGACAACCAGTGCAGTTGGAGTGTCTTAATTTTTCAGTTTACCTTTTTGAATAATTAAGCAGTGAAAGCTTCGTAAATAGAAACTGAGTTTCTGAGTTCACCGGAAAAACATAGCAAACTCCATTATCTGATTTATGAAACGATTTATGTTATGTTTTCAAATATACGTCGTAAATACTTATCAGAATAATACTAGAAACTGATTCTAATTATTCAAATGAATTATACTGTGTTGAAAGACGCAATCATTTTAGTGATATAATTAATAATATTTCATTGTTACTGAAAAATATCCAGTTTATGGTATTGATTGTTTAGTTGTTGTAAGTACTTGCTTATAGATTTGCATATCTTTCGATATCAAAATTGCCTTAGAAAGTGCAATTCTTTTCAATCTTTAAACAAAAAAAAAAAATTTAGCTTTGGAGAACCCGTGCTTATTGGATTATGTAATACATTTTTTACCACAATTCATAAAAATTATTTATGTAATAATCTCGCGATAAATATTAATAATGACCACGTTTTGATAAGAATTATGGTCAGTCATTCTAATTGTCAGAGTCTTTTAAAAAATTCTTAAAATTAAAGTTCATAAATACAAAAGCTTGAACTGGAGACGAGCAGTTTTGTTTTCCATGCTTTTGTTTACTTTCCACTTGTTCATTATGGCGTCTGAATTTTAACTCGATCAACGCTCTATTATCAATAAAAAAATCTGGTAAAATTCCTGTACACTCTTGAGCACTTCTTCTTTAAGGGCACAGCATAAAGATTGTAAAACAATTTTAAAAAGTATTTTATTTTTAGTGATAAACACACTCACCTCCCGAAATGAGACATTAACTTACACTCGAGTCTCTCAAATGTCAACTTCCCAAATCTCAAGTTCTCCCAAAAGTCAAGTCATGTTTTTCTAAAATGTCAAGTCCGTCTTTCTCAAATCCCACTTGTAACCACTGCGCACGCGTTGCATTCGCGCAATTTAAAATGCTAAAAAATCTTATATTATACGCAATACGCATGCGCAATTGATGTGACTATGTGACTTGATTTTTTTTCAAAATTTTGACTACAAATAAATATAGAAACGCAATTTAATGTCTCATTTCCTGTATTCCAAATTTTGAGAGCGATATATGATTCCGTTTGGACATGGTGAGCGCCAAAAAAATTTAGTTTACCCAATTATACATGTATAATAATAAATATTTTTAGCTAATAAGAGTCAATAAACCTTTGTTTATATGAGGCGAAGGTTTATTGACTCTTATTAGCTACAGATATTTATTATTATGAATGTATAATGGGGTAAACTAAATTGCTCTTGTAGTAAAATATTACATGACCTTAAAACTTATAATAAATAGCGGAGAGTGGTTTGAGAATTATCTTGCACTGTTTATTAATATTTAATTTTATTTATGAATAAAATTATTATTTATTATTATTTATTTGTGTATATTTAAACCAAATGGTCAATCGTTGAGGGGTGGCCAACCATTGTACCCATTACTCTATATGTACTGTCAGGTACTGCCAATTTCGTTGCTTTTGGTTCGGTACTTGAAACTATTCTGAAACTATTGACTTAATTGAATCTGTGCGCATATCCTCTCTTTTAACTATTCGTATCGTACATATAAAGCTACATATATATCTCTTTGATCTCGTTGCGATTATAGAAAGCATTCTATTTTTATAAAAATCCAACTAATTTTTTAATGAAATTTTCTTCAGTAACCGATATCGGAAACTGATGTCAATCAAAGGGTATATTTATATTATCCAATTTAAGAAGTTTTTTTTACTAAGAGGGCGAGGGTCATTTTAAAAAATTGTTGAATACTTGAATTAGCTTGAAAACTTTGGCTATTTTGGAAGATAAGCTGAGGGACCTTGAAAATTTGATTTTGTCGCCTCAACTTAAGTTAATAAGCCTCTTAGCGTCTCAAAATAGCCAAATCCAATATGTTTTTCGGGGGTGGTGGGGAAAATTAATTTTAGCTTTAATTTGTTGGAATTCTAAGGTTCTGAAATTCTAAGGAGTTGTTTAATGCTCAAGGTGTGTATGTTTAATTAATTTTTTTTATAGTAGTGACAATTTGTTTTGGATGTTTAACAAATTGTAATAATCACTTCTTTAAAGTGCATGACATGGATCAACATTAAGGGCATGTGATACTTTACCATAAGAGCAAATTAGTTATACCAATTATACATCTATTATAATAAATATTTTTAGTAAATAAGAGTCAATAAACTTTCATCTCATGTAGAAGAAGGTTTATTGACTCTTATTAGCTGAAAATATTTATTATTATGAATGTATAATTGGTATAACTAATTTGCTCTTATGGTAAAGTATTACATGCCCTTAAGGATAAATTATTAAAATTATACATGAAGTAAACATGTATTGGAAATTTCCAAAAACATAAATTTTAAACAGTGCTTGTAAAAAATGGTGTTAAATGAATATGTTTGAAATATTTTCACATGGCGCGAATTGTTAGCTCTTTCTGCAGTGAGAGAAAATATTCCCACGACGATTTTGGTTTTTGTGAAGAGGTCAAATAATTCATTTATTATTTAAGAAACGAAATGACAGAATCGTTGTATTCGTTGATAATAAGTGGCAGCCACGACTAGAATCTTGGGTGGTCAAAACTGGGATAGTTATCTTAATTTTGAGCTCGACATCGGATTAAATTAATTTTTTCTCTCCGTGTATATACTACATGTGTACGAAGTGTATGCATATTACACATTCTGCACAATTCACATCAATGTATGCATAGAAAAATGTACGCACGTGTCGATATTATTACGTAATTGACGACGTAAGTCAAAGCACAATCGTTGACGGTAGAACACGGTATGTGCGCTTCTTATCGATATACATACTTCATTATCGAACGATTGGATCGGTTGATGCTGGCCTTGCCAATGTGATCTTGAACTTAACTGACGGTATATCTCGTATCTCGTATCCGTCATACATCGTCACTGAAAAGATATGGAAACACAAAAGCACTTGCAAATTTTCTCGCTGATGTTCATTTAGTACATCTAGTTTTTTTTTTTCAGTATTATTCAGTACATACATTCAAATGCCTTTCAAAGTATATTTAAATTGAAAACATTTCTAACATTGTTGTTTTTTAAAAACAAAAGTTTCAGCCTCGGGGGCCATGACCGGAAAATGCTTTAAAATCCTTTACAGAACTTTTCAAGAATATTTTGAAATCTTAGAAAATCTTTTGAAAATACTTTAAATCTTTGAGAATAAAAGTATATAAAAAAGTAAGGAAACCTCTAAAGCGAGTTTTTTTTTATTTATTTATTTCGTCGTTATTTTTATGCTTATTATTTTTGAAAATAAAAATATTTGCAGATTAGATAAATAAGCCCACACTTTAAAACCAGAGGACGATTTGAACAAGCTACAGGAATTCTCAATAATACTTTCAATACTCTTTTTATAATCCGCGAGGATCAAGGCATTTCTTAATAAACGACTTTACAATCGAGTCTTTTTTCGTAAAAAGTTATTTTTAAAAAGGCAGTGGGATTTAGGAAATAATATTTGTTAGAGATATGTCTTAAAATTCAGTTGACCAAGTCCATGTTTTTATACATTTTTTGTTTTTTGTTGATTTGATAGATTCTCGGGTCGTTCACTTATTACATTTTTTTTCTATATCTTTTTTGATATTGTAAAATTAGAATAATAGATGGATATTGAAATGCTAATAGAAAAAAAGTTGTGACATAGATCATTCAAAATCGATTTCTCGATATACATCACTACTAAAAATCCGGATAAAATATTATTACTTTATTTCAGCTGCAACAGAAAGTATTTTATATTTTGTTCTAACATTGAAGGTACCCCAGAAATATGGTAATAAAGATAATATGGTAATAAGGACAATTTACTCCCAGAAAATTTTTAATTGAAACGAGCAAATAATGTTTCTCATCTCTCATAGAGGCGAGACTTTTCCGATCAATTTTATTTAAAAATATTGCCTTTTACGTGTGAACCAATCAAACCACCCCTGCTATCATATTAAAGCTATTTGTTCGTGTATAAGAAAAAATACGTTTATTTTCTTTTCACTTGTCTTAATTGAGATATATATTCATAATGTATCCCAGGGTTAGAATTGAACTTGGTGATTTGGTATCAATTGATTGTGGTGACAACTCCACACAAACTTCATCTTTTCAGTAAGACCTGAAAGTACATATATGAAGATCATTAGAATATGTACGATTATGTAACTTTTCACTTTCACGTTCACTTTCACGTTCATTTTTTGGTTTTCTACTTTTTGATTTTCACTTTTTCCAAATTACACATGAATGTCAATTTTGACGTTTCAAACATCATCAACGAATTGTAAGAGGTTCGCGTATTTATTTCTTATTCGCTGTTTTTATGAAAAAACTGGATTATTATCCACGATGAGTTTATGTATAAAAGGAGGAGTTGTACAATTTTAATTAATTTTATTTTAGTGATTTTAGTTTAAAACGTCAAAATTGACATTCACGTGTACATATTTGGAAAATTGAAAATCAAAAAGTGGAAAGACAAAAAGTGAATGTGAAAGTAAACGTGAGAGTGAATGTGAAAAGTTGCGAGGAATACCTACCTGGGGTACTTTTCTTGTGAGCACGGCCCTGTATCTGAAAATTACGTAGTCACGTGTGTTAAAGATGACAAGAGAGAATTAAAGAGAAGTAAGAAGTAAGACCTTCGCTTTGAATGCACGTACAAAGATGGCCTTCACATTGGTACTAACACAGACAGCTCGGACAACCGCTTCTTTTTGAGATTTATTAGTGCAATAGTGTTGCACGCTTCGCGGACGATTTTTATTTTTATTTTTTTATTTTTTTAATTTTTTTTTTGGTGGTGGCATCAAATTAAGTAATAATTCGAATTAAACACACATTTAAAATACTTGTATTTAATTTATTATGTCCAGTCAAATCTTGAAAATATATTTTTAATTTAAGGGCATGTGTTAAACCATATGAGCAAATTTAGGTAACCCGGGTTTTTTTCTACAATTTTTATATTTTTAAAAAAATTATAATCAACATCCGTCAAGAACGTGAACACGGACGGATGTTGACTAAAATTTTTTTGAAAATGTAAAAAATTGTAGAAAAAAACTCGGGTTATTTAAACTTGCTCATATGGTAAGCAACACTTGCCCTTAAATTTATTCAAAAACTTATTTTCAAATTAAGGGCATGTTTCATACAGACGGAGCTGGTTTGTCTAGTTTTATAATATAAATATAAAAATAAATAATAGTATACAAATTACAAAAATAGGTGGTGCGATACTATTCTTCAATCGAAGTGCAACATTTCGATGAAATAAAAATTATTATTACTATTATTATTATTATTATTATTATTATTATTATTATTATTATTAATATTATACGTTATTTGGAAACTTAAAAATTAGGGAATATGAAAATTCAAAAAATCAAATTATTTAGAACTCTCTCGAAATTTTTTAACACGATCTGAATATCTGAAATGATTTTGAACTATTTTGAATTCTTTTTAATTCATCTTGAATTATTCTGACTATTTAAATTCAGCTTGAGCTCTTTTGAATCCGCCTCGAATTCTTTTACATTCTGTTGATTTTTTTAATAGGAAAAATAGAATTTGAGCTACATTCGTTGTGAACGGAATTTTCCTTCAAGGTTCAAGGTTCAATGGACCAGAGTAATATTTCGTTATAAACTTTGATGGTTTAACATAACAATAAAGAATCGTTGGGCAACGTTTATTACAAGAATTTTGGTTGAAAACAGACGTTTTATCACAAGATAAAACTCCCTTGATATCATATAAGTCTGAATCAGATATATGTATATATGTACATATATATGTAATGTAGCAAATGTAGTGGGAGTAATAAGTAAGTGACTGAGTGGGTGTACACTCTAAAGGGGTGGGGAGATGAAGTTGTTTAACCATGAGTAAGGTGGGGGCCAAGTTTAAGGCCGTGAGACGTCGCTGACGTCATGTTTATTCGCTGGGTCAGCCCTAACCTTCGACAATGTATGCTTGTCTAAATTTCCATCAAACATTTTAATGCCCCTTCAAACACCTGCTGTTATCGTATTGTGCAGACTGAGTTTATTAATCAGATTGTGGCGTCAGTCTTTATTTTGTGTTATGTATATTATTTTTTACGATTTTTACGATCACGTATTTTTTGATCACGACGGTATAGTCAAAAGCTACATCTTAGCAAAAATGTATTTTTATTTCAATAAGAGGGCAACAACTCTCAGATCCTTTTTCTAATCAAGTACTCAATATCTTAGCTGCATTTTCTAATTTTCGAATTTTTTCAACTTTCAATAAAGTTATAAAGTTATAGATTTCTTATACATTTACATACTTCTTTCACTTTACAAATCCCACACTGATGATCAATAATATTATATCAGGATTTCGCCTAATGAATAATAATACGATATACGTATGAAATATTAAAATAAATATTCAAATTTTTAGATACATTTTTTATTTGTTTCTTTTTTTTAATTATGAACTTTCTGTTTAAAATACAACATTTTTCCTGTAATTTATCGACTCGTAAATAAAAATTGATCAAATTAGGTCAAATTCTAATAAAATTCATACTGAAATTATAAAAATTGATCAAATTAGGTCAAATTCTAATAAAATTCATACTGAAATTATAAAAATACAGTCTAAATTTTAAAATAAAACTTTATACACATTCGTCTGGGTAAAATTATTTGTTTTGCACTTTTTCCCACAAGAATTAAATTATTACATTTTATTAATATTAAGTAAAATAACGCAATCTGGAGTGGTTGAAACTTTAGCTAGTTAGTATTATGTACAAGAAAAATTTAAACCTGTTTCTTCAAGCGTGCGAGCGATATTTTGTTATATCCTGATTATATGCATTAGTGATAGGTTATTTTGCGGTGAAAGTTTATGGGTGTACATATCATATAATATCCTTAAATTCCCACCATCAAATAGGAAAAAGTGAGACTAATTTTAGCGAATATTGATACAAAAAATTCCTCTATGCATATTGAATTTTCAGACGATCAAGTGTTTTAAGGATAAGATGTGAAATGAGAGATAAGATAAAGTTATTGAATTATCGAAATTGCGAACTTGAGATATCTCTTGCGCCAAATTAAAAAAAAACACATCGAGGCTTCTTAATTCAATTTGAAAACAATCACTTAAATTATTAATGTTAGATTTGTTGAGGGGTGAGCTATTATAGCTAATCAGCTATTCCTTTAAATTCTCCTAGTGAATTCTTCTGAATTGATCTTAAATTTTGAACTGTTTTGAAATATTTTAAACTCTTTTAAATACTTGAAAATTAATCTTAAATTCATTTTTAATAGAAATATAAATACTGACCGAAATGTAGTTTAAAGTATATATACAAATATACATGTATGTATTTTAAGCAATAAAAGAATAAAAATATCGCAAAAAATGACCTTTCGAAGTAATGACATCCCCTTAAGGCTAAAGTCTCAGGATAATAAGGCTCATCCTATTTTAGACTTTTTGTGCTAATAGAATTGGTTTTTATCTGTTACAGGTGAGTTCCCATAATAACAGACTTAAACTTCTTGATTTTTACCTAAGAGGAAATAATTAAGGTATGTTCTATAATGTACAAACAACAGTGAAATAAATAGAAGGATTAGTACACGTAAGAAATATCAGGGTCTGCAGATGCAGTGTAGCTATTCAACTGAATTTCAGTGAATTAAAGGAAGTTATTTGGGTGAATTCTGAAATAGATGATCGACATAAAGGTGCTGAACTTGGCGAGACGTGGTTTTGCTTCTAAAGTTCTTTGAGGTATTGACCTTGACCGTGATTTAGAAACAGCCTTGTCGCAAATCGATTCCTACCCCTTTCATCGCCATTCCGGCCGCACTCTGTCACACGCGTTTGACAAATAATATCAATGCGTTGATATTATATTTTCGACGTCCAATTAGTGTCTTCAATTGAGTTTAGGGTGGTCCAAAAAAGACTTAATTTTTTTTAATAGCACAACCCTAGAAATTGGTCTTTTTGATGTCCAAACTAGCCCATGATTAAAAAAAAATAACAGTATTTAAGAGCCCCCAATCCTGCTTTTGTGATTTAATTGTTGATGACAGTTTCAGAAATATTTCCAAATTCAAATATTTAAATATTTATTATTTATTGAATTTAAGGGCATGCTCTGCGCTTGGTTGTGAAAATTTTTTTTTGGCGCTCACCTTGTCCAAACGGAATCATATATCGCTCTCAAAATTTGGAATATAGGAAATGAGATATTAAATTACGTTTGTATATTTAGTTGGAGCCATAATTTTGAAAAAAATCAGATCCCTACTTTACCGACTTGATTTTTTTTTTAATTTTGACTACAACTAAATATACAAACGCAATTTAATGTCTCATTTCCTGTATTCCAAATTTTGGGAGCGATATATGATTCCGTTTGGACATGGTGATCGCCAAAAAAATTGGTTACGTCGTCACCGTAGAGTATACCCTTAAATTGGAAATATTTTTCCAATTTAAAATTTCCACCGTCGGAAATTTTATTTTCTTTGGATTAAGCCAGTGTGTATTTTACTTTGCAATATTGTACAATGTACATTGACGCGGTTCGTGAAGTATGTATGTTAATGTAACTCGTAAAAACTGATCGACCAGACTACATGGGTTTTGGAGGTATGTATAGACTTACTCAGGGTCGTCAGGGCAAAAAATATCGAGCTCCTCAGCTCGGGAGCCCGGCCAATATACGATTATTGTAAATTTTTGTAAGATAACACGTTTTTATATATAGTTTGTGAATTTTACTCCCTATTTTACTGTAAAAGATTTTTAACACTTAATAGAAGTTAAAGTTAATCAAATGAAGTCATTATTAAGGTAACGTAATTTAAAATTGAAAATACTCCTTTTATTCCTTAGAAAAATAATTATGTATAGCTTATATATTATATTGAAGAAAAGTTTGAAACATTTTCGATCATTACGTTTTTTAAGAAGTCGGTGAAGACAGGTTTTACCGTCTTATTATAATTCAATTTTCTTGTTTGAAATATGGAGCGGGACTAAAATGTATTATAGAATTATTCTTTATTAAATTACGTAAACTTTATTTGAACAAAAACTATGAAAGCAAATGTTTTAAAGTCTGATCAAACCAGATAATACTCTTATCGGTCGGTACCCAAGTACATATTTCTTTTTGCTCTCAAGGACTTGATATTAACAGGCTCATTTATTTAATATCAAATATTAATTAAGTAAATCACATTTCAGTCTATAAAGGCTTTTGTATTATAGGTATGTAAAAGTATGAACAAAGCTTGCATTGAGTGGTCTAACTGATTTATTAATATTTTTTCTTGCTCCTAACTTTCTGACTGAAGGCATGCATAAATTTTAGTGTATGTATGTGCCTTTATCGTTATGAATTTATTACTGCAAGTTTGTGTTATATTACGTATATAGGAAACCTTGCAATTCGAGGAAGTATAGAAAAATTAAAAGTACTTCAAAATAGTTCATTTATGTAAGACTTTTAAATAAACATTAAATTTTCCTGATTTTTTTTATTTAATACGAAAGAAATCTTACATAATTAAAATAAACTTTTAAAAATAGGAGTAGCTTAATTTAATTAATTTTTGAATTAAATCAAGTTATTTATACGTTTAAACCAATTAAGCGTCTTAAATTTAGTCACTGAGCTTTTTTAAACCATAGCCTTCCTACTACAATTTAGTCCTGATATGTTTAATTTTATCGCACAATACATTTCTTAGGTTTTAAACAACAAGTATTTATCAATAGATAATTGATTAAATGTTAACTTGAAAACCGGACATTTCCCAGTAAAATAATAGTTGGTCGAAAAGTTTTGTAAACCATCTAGCACTTCATATAAACAAGTTTGAATAGCAACCGGGAATAGAGAGTCGACTCCAGCCCTACAATTATTGCGGGGTTCTACAATTATTGCGTTCTACCTTACAGAAATAAAATTAATTTTTCAGCCGGATTAATTTAAGGGCATGTGATACTTTACCATAAGAGCAATTTATTTTACCCAATTATACATGCATAATAATAAATATTTTTAGCTAATAAGAGTCAATAAACTTTTGTCTATATGAGGCGAAGGTTTATTGACTCTTATTAGCTACAAATATTTATTATTGTGAATGTATAATGGGGTAAACTAAATTGCTCTTATGGTAAAATATTACATGCCCTTAAGCGCATAAAAATGATGAAATATCGCTATATTTTGTAGGATTTTTCGTAAAATCAATGGATTTGGAATTTTTTCGAAAATTTTATAAAAATGTATCTTCAGTGCTGAAACATTGGAGTGCCAAGGTCGGCGGCAACGGACGATTCTGTGCCTTGTCGGTCGTTTTCGCCAAAGCTCGGCGTCTAAAACTGCGACGGCGCGTCGCGACGGCCTTCGGGATCGCGGTTGTGAGCTCTATGAAAAGTCAAGTTCAAGGCTAACCAAATAGTTGACTCGTCGTTCCCCTCCTACTACCACCCACTATCTTTCCCCATTCTATCCATCAGCTCCATCTCCGTTCTCCAGCTAATGGCTGTCACTTTATGAGACCGAGAGAAGAGAGGGAGAAGTTTGAGGGGAAAGCTTACGCAATGCTTTCGCCGTTACTTTCTCTTTTTGTCTTCGATTTCCTTCGATTAGTTCGATTTCGTTTTGGGATTTCTATCGTTCCACACACGCATTTAATTCAGATTAGGTACTTAATTCTATTCTTTGTTTGTGATTTGTAAATCGTGAAAATCTTCACTCTAGGAATTTTTGTGTAACATAACTTTTACAGGTATTATTGAGCCCAAAATAGTATGTAAAGTATGTGAACAGTATTACTGGTGGATTTTGAAAATGAAGAGTTTAGTTAAATAATATTAATTTTGTATTTTGACACATTACATTTCCATTACATTTGAGAAAATTATTTGATTTTGAAAGTTTCTTGGAATTTTCTCCAAAATAATTACACGAGGAATTCCAAATCGATTGTCAACTGGGAATGAAAATTTTTTAATGTTTGAGAGTATGGATAAAAAGATGGTAAATGGCCTTGTTTTAGCAAAAAAAAAATTATATATTTATTATTGCGAGCGGAAAGTTAAAAAAACTAAATTTGCTTTTATGGTAATTACCACATGTCCTTGAATTCGTATAAATTTACCTAAATTTGGTGAGGTTCCTCTTGAAATCTTTATATAGTAATAATTTAGAATCGCTTCAAATTTTCTGAAATCTCTTTACAACTTTCGATCAATATTTTTAAAACATCTGGGAAACCTCTTGAAATCCCTTGAAATATTTAAAAATCTTTTCAGGTGATATCTTTTTGATATCTTTTTATTAAGGGCATGCTCTGCGCTTTGTTGTGAAAAATTTTTTTCAGTGTTCACCATATCCAAACGGAATGATATATCGCTCTCAAATTTTGGAATATAGGAAATGAGACATTAAACTGCGTTATGAAATTACTACTCAAAATAAATTTCATAACGCAGTTTACTGTCTTATTTCCTATATTCCAAAATTTGAGAGCGATATATCATTCCGTTTGGATATGGTGAACACCGAAAAAAATTTTCACAACAAAGCGCAGAGCATGGCCTTAATATTGACCTGCTTCAACGTAATATGTATCATATAAAGTGTATAAAGTGTAAAAGCACTTCGCGCAGATGACACAGTTTGCCAATTACTTTATCGTGATTTAAATTGCCCCCTGATCCAAATAAGACCGCTGTGCTGTATTATTACAATTGATAATAATGGCCACCATTTCTACATGCACTCTGCATTCTAGGCAGGAAGACCCCTTTCAAAAATGTTTAACTCTAATTAAATTAATTCTAATTAAGTATTAAATGCATTTAAATTTCATCCTCTGGAAAGCCCTAGACTTATTTTGATTTTTGTAACAGCTTTAACTAATTATTTTCTTTTTTTTTTCTGTTATTTAAAATGTTTCAATCGATTTCAACAAATTTTTATTTTTATTATGACTGAAAAACTTTTAAAATTAATCAATTTAATAAATAAATTATGCAATTTGAAGAAAGTGATAGGGATTTCAAATGCTTTGAAAAATTTCATATTATTTTTTACTGGAAAAGAAATAGGTGATCTGATTTTTTTTCAAAATTATGGCTCCAACTAAATATACAAATGTAATTTAATGTCTCATTTTCTATATTCCATATTTTGAGAGCGATATATGATTTAGTTTGGACATGGTGAGCACCAAAAAAAATTTTTCACAACCAAGCGCAGAGCATGCCCTTAAAGAAATTTGTTTACAGATTCTTGAGGCTTAAATATTAATTGGTCAGGGAAAATGAAAAGTTTTTAATTTTTAATGTAAAAGTCAGAGAAAGTTAGGGAATTTTAAAAATTAAGTTTTGCGGCCACCCTGAATGTTACATTCTGAGTGAGAAGAGTTGGATTCTAAAAATTGTTATGTGTTACCCACGTTTAAAAATAGTTGGCGGAAAAAATGTGCAATTGGATTTGCAGCGCGAGCCTTTGTCTCTCTTTCTCTCTCTTATTTCATCGTCTCTTATTGCCGTTATTTTTTTCTTTTTATTCCCCCTTCTATTTCTCTTCCATTAAGCCAGTTTCATATTTTAAAATTCCGTTTTTCTGATTTGCGTAGGTTTGTATGATGTCTGATACATCTGTAGAGAGCATGCTTGGGAACAGGACGATGCCCAATATTAAACAAGAGATTGAAAATCCTAGTACTCCCACGCAGAGTTACCATCAGGTCTGTTCACCGTCAACTACTCTTCAACATCAAGAGGTAATAATATCTAATTACATACTATCATTAATACAATTTGATTTAAAAATCCATTTCAAAAAAACTGAATTTTTGTAATTTCTTATAATTGTAGTTAATTTTTACTTGTGTACTTAATTTAAGATTGTTTAATCCTTCAGGTCTTCAGCTTAAAACTATTGATATAAAATTTTTGTTTTATTGTGTAGGCAATTTGTACAAAAATGGATATGCCGGACTATGGCGGTGGTGGCGGAAGTCCTGGTAGTCCAGAAATGCATCATTGTTCTTCAACAACTCAACCATTGGGAAATTCAGAAGTAATTATAGAAATTCAATCATTTTTTAAAATATTTTTTTTTTTATAAGATAACGTATATACATATATGCACTTTTAAGTGTATTTTACGATTTTAGTTTAGGTTTTCAATTTTCAAACTCATTCATTCATCCATTCATTAGACCAGATTGTTTTCAATATAAACTATGAAAGTTCTTTTACCGTATAAAGTATTATTTAGTATCTCAATTATTTAGAGTTTCTGAAAAGTTAGTAAATATAATATTTAACCCTTTACCTTGCTCTACCCCGGAGCAAAAAGATTAATTTTTAAAACTTAAAAATCTAAATTAACTCGAGTAAGATATGTATTATTCATGAGAGCTTTAAACTTTACCAGTACTAAAAGCTAAAATAATGTTATCTAATTATTGAGAAATTGTTTTTCAACTTAAAAGTTGTTTTATTGTTAATATCGTCTGAAAATCGAATAATTACAACTATGCGGTAATACGATGGACCTTGCAATATTTAATCGTGGCTCTCTCATTGTCGCGCGTTTTATTCATCATCAAATTTTCAATGTAGAATGATTGATTGTTTATTACTATTACCAACTTTTAAATAACTTGCAGTTTTATTTATTGGTTTTTAGAGGATCTGGGAACCTGAAAAAGTCATGGAATGAATAGATCACCCTTTGGGTTACAAATTACTTAAAACAAATTGTAATTTTAATTTCTTTCTGTACGTAGGATGGTATCAAAGAGGAAGACATGATGCCTAGAAGGTTGTGCCTAGTCTGTGGCGACGTTGCAAGTGGTTTTCATTATGGTGTTGCATCTTGTGAAGCGTGTAAGGCTTTCTTCAAAAGAACGATACAAGGTAAAAGAAACTTATTTTTAATTTGTTTAATTTTAACTCTTCGGTAGCTCTTCCAGATAGTATTGAGAAACTCTTACTTGCCACTTTCATAAAAAAATAATTTAGTGATTGTCGCAGTATTTTTAAAAGAGTTGGTTTCAAAGTTGTCAACTTTGAAAATTTGAATTTTAGTGACCGGGAAAAATATTTACAAATCATGAAATGATAAATTTTCACCGAGAAATGGCCAGGAATTTTTTGAGGCTTGAAAAAACTGGATAATGTTAGTGAATTTATTTTATAACCTGAATGTCATAATTTGTACTTAAAAATATTCCAAATCAAATTAAAGTTTAAATTGTAAATATTTCTTTCATTTGTTTAAAAAATCTTTTCATTTTACAAATTATAAAACTATCTGGTTTTTAGCAGTTTAAATAAAAAAAAGTGATATTACATACTTTAAATCTAAACAATGATCGACTTAAGCGCAAGTGATCTCAGTAATATCTGGTGAAGGACCGTGAATATAATGATAAAGTAGCTAGTAATTTTACAGGAAACATTGAGTACACATGTCCAGCGAATGGCGAGTGCGAAATTAACAAACGTAGGAGAAAAGCGTGCCAAGCCTGCAGATTTCAAAAGTGCTTGAGGCAAGGAATGCTGAAGGAAGGTGTAAGATTGGATCGAGTCAGGGGCGGAAGGCAGAAATATAGAAGAGCCACTGATCCATATGTTCCAGGAAAAACTACTACATTAGAAGGTAATCAAATTTATATATTTTACTTTCCTTCCTGAAGCATTAGAATATGTCCTTCGATTTCAGTTCAGCAAAACATTAGATATGATGTTTGACGAGTAAAAGAATTTTAAATAATATTTGTGCCCAATTAATCTTTAATCATGTACACTTCGAAAGTTGATGATAAACTTTCCCAGAATGTGGAAAGAAAACTTAAATATCTCAATTAGATCTAAGGTTATAGGGATTGAAAGAAAACGTGTGTTTGTTTGATAAACACACTTCATGATTCAAATACATACTCATAACTTCGTGGAAGACACTTTCTTTTCAGAACGGAAAAATACGTGTCGGCTAATTTCCTCTGAAAAAAAAAAAAAATATTTCGTTCCCAACTGATTCTGCAACATGAAGTGTAAAACATGCGTAATTTAAAATGTATCTGTTCTTTTGAATAATTTTAAGTACCAAATATTCTCTCATTAGCATGATTAATGAATAAAGTATGAAATGCGCAAAATAAACTTTTTGTTTAATGTTTCAAGCTAACGTAACATCAGCAGGCTCTGTGGAAGCAATAAGTAAGTGAGCTTTCGTAAACACAGCATTACTTCAGCAAATTAGGAGAAATTTACTCAATAATATACAAATATTACAGCTATTAGAAATGTTAAAAACAAAAACTTTTGAAGGACAGATGTTTAATCATGCAAAAAGTGAATAGTAGATTAATAAATGTATATTGCGTAAAAATTCGAAATGTTCTACAAAATAATTTATTTTTATTTCTAAAAAAACTTCGTAATTAAAGTGTTCCTTCAAGCAATTTTTAACAGAAATCAGGGTAGCTACAAGTCAGGGAAGACGTGGAAATCATGGAAAAGTTTGGAAAAAATTACTTAAATTTTAAATTACGAAAAAATATGAGCTAAGGGTGTTTAACGTTAAATCCAAATTCTATCCTCAAAATTAAATCTCATTTTACTTGAAAGTTATTAAAATTAGATACCTTTGTTCTGTATATGCTCTCTTTCTTGAAACAGAAGTGTAGCCATAGAGCGAAAAAAGATTTAATTTAAATAATTTTTACTTAAAAAGAATAATTCCAAATTCAACTTCAAAATTCAATCTTCTTATTTTACATAAAAAGCAATTTTTTTCTTGTAGACAATAAGATGGTGGAGGCATTGATAGCTTGCGAGCCGGACTTGCTGCAGGTTTCGAGCCTTTCTCTTAGTCTGGACACGGATCAGCGAGTTTTAGGACAATTGTCTGACCTATATGATCGAGAGTTAGTTGGAATTATTGGTATGTGTTTTATAAGGGTAGTTCATTTCTAGAGGTGTGCAATTGGCTAATTATTTTTTTTTTCCATTACTAAATTTTTACTTTCATTTAAGGATGGGCAAAACAAATACCAGGATTCAGTAGTTTAGCGTTAAACGACCAGATGCGCCTTTTGCAGAGTACGTGGGCGGAAATTTTGACGTTTAGTCTTGCTTGGAGAAGTGTACCTAATACGGGAAAACTTAGGTTCGCTCAAGACTTTATCCTCGACGAAAAACTTGCACGCGAGTGCCATTGTATTGATCTTTACACGCACGTAAGTTTATTTCAGTATTTTAATTTGATTAATAGTATTTGTTTGTGTTTCATAATTTCGAATGGGAGTTTAAAATTCTTGAATGATGAATCTAACTCTTAATATTTTATCACTATAATAAGGAACTTTACGTACGGGTTTATTTAAAAAGTTTTACAAAAAGTATTTTAATTATGCCAGAATCACTTTGAATTGACACTTAATGCTTCACATTTTTTTTTAGTGTGTACAGATTGTCGAAAGAGTTCAAAGATTAGGACTGGCACGAGAGGAGTATTACATTCTGAAAGCTTTGATCCTGGCAAACAGTGACGCGAGGCTGGATGAGCCCCAGGCACTCTACCGTTTCCGAGACAATATCCTCAACTCTTTATCTGATTGTATAGCTGCAGTGCGTCCTGGTCAAGCTTTGCGTACTACGCAAAATATGTTCCTAATTATGCCTGGCCTCAGACAAGCTGATGGTATCGTCAGAAGATTTTGGTCCAGTGTCTATCGAACCGGCAAAGTGCCAATGAACAAACTTTTTGTTGAAATGCTTGAAGCAGCTGGCTATCGATGAGTGGGAATAATCTTTAATCTGCTATCGAAGGTGTTTGCAATCAGCTGGATTTAATTATTCCGCTATATCAAGCCTCTGTGGCACGATTCGGTGATAAATTAATTTCTCAAAGGGTGGTATGTTTTTTACAGTCACTAAATTCGCTTTTTAGTCTTAATCTATTTTAACTAATGTAGCTATTTTCAAATCATCGAAAGAAGTGAAAAGACCTATCGAGCTTTTATCAAATAAAATCTCTTAGCTTGTATATTTGTACAAAGGCAATGACTTTTTTTTAAAAAAAAGTTTATAATCATTTGCTCTTCGATTTCAATGATTTAGAAATCGAAATATAATCGTTATTTTTGTAGAATAAAAACCACCGAATCGTGCCTTTGAATGGAGGGAACAGGAAGAAAAAAGAAAAATTACGCGAAAGAGAGGGTAAAGTTCAGGGGAAACTATACAAGGTACGCTTGGAATTTCGTATAAATCGAACCTCAAACAGAATTGCTGTGAAGTTAAGAAAAGCGAAGAGTTGTTCACGTGTGCCACAAGCAATATAACCGGAGGAAATACATTCAGGGATCTTTAGTATCTAGTTATTATTGTTACAAGGACCGCTTTCAATCCGATAGGTTTTGAGACTTTCGGATAACTATAAAATAATACTACTAATATAAATAATAGTCATGTCTACTAGAAAGACCAAAAGAGAGGCCTTGCGACTAATATGAAAACGCTTTTTTCAAACTATTTTTAAAGTAAACTATTACAAAATATTATAAAGTATAAAATATTATAAAATATTTACGTTCAGATTTCAGGCAGTCTGTATAAACGAATTACACTGTCATTTAGAAATATCTTTAAGACCTTAAAAAAGTTATTTTCAAATTATAAAGCGTTTATTTCTTGTTAATCGCAGAGCTTGAGGAGAAAAGAAAATAAACTTGGACAGTAACTTGGTCTAGGGCCGTCATTGTGTTTAGAGTGAAATGCAATCTCAATCACAACTAACGAATATTGCCCAAAAGAAAGTTTCGCCCTGAAATCTTGATATATTTTTTTACCTAAGAATTTTTGCCAGACCGCCATGAACTTGCCAATTGTATGAAAAGTGAGACCTTTTTTTTTTAATTGTTTTGAGTTCTTCATTGTGAGTTACAATCGACTTTTTGTTTTACTTTCCTTTTACTTCTATGTTTTTTCTAACATATCATTATTGTGATTTCTTTGCTCTTGTTAGACTATTGTGCTTGAATGACGGCCCAATTTCATGATATAATTTTTATCGAAATAAGATGGCTGTTGAGCCACGGCGAATTTCACTTTACAGAGTGGCGCGTTAGAAGATCTGGATAGTTTGTTTTCATTTTTTCTACAACTTGTTTGACAACTTTTATATAAACATTCAAGTTACAAGATGGCAAAGAAAGTCACCTAAATTTAGTAATATATTTCTCGAAAAGAGAGTTTTAACATTTTTCCTGGGAAATAAATTGCTAATGGAATCTCACTGAGATAAATCAGCGTCTCAGCATTTTTTAGATTGCTTTTTCAAGAGCAATTCAACTCGCAAAATCTCGTTTTACCAATCAAAATTTGAAATTTGTAACTAAAAGACAAATTCTGTAAATGTGGTTAAAGTAAATAATGAAGCTGTATTCATTAGGATGGACCTAAAATACTCCAAATAATAAAAAGAATTGAATTAAAATTTTGTACACACCACTTGTTAACATTATCATTTAAAGGTGTTGGGTTCAAGTTTCTATTACAGAGAGAATAAAAATGTTATTACAATATTTGTTAAGTAAAATGAAAAGATTGAAAGTGGAGGTTAAAACTTGAATCTGACCCCTTTAACTCTATTGTTTTAGAATTCTGAATGCAGACTTATTATTTTATCTTTTTTGCTTTCCTAAGCTTCAGTACTTTCCCCTTTTCCTCCTTTTTTTCTTCTCTCCTACTCGAAGTCGCGAAGGCTTCTCTATTGAACTGTGATATTCGTGTTGTTATTTACGATAACGCGTGTTTATGGAAATACAATTGCGCATCCACCTTCTTTATGTTACCCTTGCATGTGATGCGCTTCAAAAATACATGCAGTATTTTTCAATCAAATGTTACCCAGAATTTACTTTAATTAATAATCTAATGATAGTCATTATTGTCAATGGCCTGTACGAACACGATGAGAATAAATAACGCTGAAGAAGAGAAAATAAGGCTTCTTTAATGCGCATAATTATGGAGAAGTTTCCAAATACTTTTATTTTGAAAATGAATACATCTACAATGCAAAAAGGTATCTAATTTTAATACTTGTTGAGTAAAATGAAAAGATTGAATCTTGATGTTAAAACTTGAATCCAACAGCCTTAAGTTCAAGTTTACACATTGAGATTATTGATCTAATTTAGATCCTAGTTCGTGAAGGTCTTAATAGTCTAAAATTATTGAATTTATGTTTAATATCAGTTTCCTATGATCGACGAGACGTTTGTCACTTCTGTTGAACTATGCCTAGTCTTTCTCAAAGTATTTTTGAAAGCGCAGATTCGCCGTGGCAGTAGAATCGTAGTTCTCAGGGTTGAAAATAAACTAAACAAAACAAACAAATATCTAAGTAAAGAATACAAATCTAGAGTTAAACAAATGTAAGTAAACATTGCAATATGCAGAGATTTAGCATATATACAACGTTTTGTAATCTTACACGTTCTAAACAATGCTTGTATGTTACGAATATGGTAATTATCTATACCTTATTGCAGCAAAAATCATAATTAGTTATCATTATGTTAAGAAATTGTGTTGTTAAAGAGGGCTGGAGGTCTTAAAACGCATCCTCGGAAAATCTATTCTTTTCAAATAAAGTTTTATCCAAATTCAACTAGGAAATGTATCTCTTTTGACCTAAAACTTCTGAGTTGTATTCGAAATGCAAATACGGCAATAAATATGGCAAAATCTATTCGCACGGACCTTCCGTACGTTTAGCCCTATCTATATGGGTCGCTGACGTTTAAAATAATTATGATAATGAGAGTTATAATTTTTTAAGATTTTTTTTTACACATTATTTTATTAAAGAATTCATGTTTTACATTATTTATCAGTAACTTACATTTTTTAAAATTTAAATCTAATTTTTTTCATTTTGGAAAGGTGGGAAAGTTCGAAAAGAGCTTTGAAAAATAGGGTTGGAATAGGGGTTGGGATTAAAGGCTTTGAAAAAGGAAATGGGAAAATGGGATGGACAATAGAGTGGGAAATAATTTAAGAAAATAACATTTTTCATGAACATTGAATCTTTAAAACCTTATCCACTAATGTGAAAAATCTTGAAAACCTTGTAATTCTCATTATCACTATTTAAATATCAATAATTAGAAAAAGTGAAAAATAAACAAACAAAAAAAACTAATAACAAACAAACGTTAGAACTAATAGAAGTAAAGTATATCCATACATACGGATACTTTCAAAAAAATTGTCATGAGGTGAATTCGATTGGAATTGTAAATGTTCAGTAATAATTTCTTGAATTTCGAATAAAAGGTATAAAAGGCACTGTTATACATATGTATAAATAAAATTTTATGATAGCGAAAAAAGCTATCAATTCTTAATGTTCTGTTACAAAAATATTAAATATTTATTTTCATTTTTTAAGAAATTGGTGTCATCTCTTTAGATTTTCAGAAGTTCCAATTGATTTTTCAAAGATGCATTTTTAAAACAGCCAAATTATGTAAATAATCATATGTATGTATGTACACATGTATAAGTAAGGTGAGCAGTTTTCGCAAAATTGAGTCGTGCTCTGCAACAGTGCATTATTCACTTTTTAGAAGTCATTTGTTTTCTTATATTTCACGTGAATTATGTAAGTGAAAACTGAAAATCAAGATATTGTTCTGTCGTAGAGAACCCTTCAATTCATTTGACTCATTGTGTTTGAATTTGTGATGTGTTTGTATCGCGAATGGATTTATTACATCGGCTCAGTTAAATTAAAATTAATGATTTAATTTTTATTCTGATCTATTTTCCCGCTGCACGTGATAGATACTTTAATGAATTTATTGATTCATTAGAATCATTTATTTTGTCAAACAAAAGAAACCTTTGTCATCGATAGTAATGTAAAGAATAAGTCAATTTGCTATTTACAAGCGATTATGTGTGTATCGGATTTTGGTTCTATGTTCTTCGAACATTATATTTCAATCATACTCAGCAAGGGTTTCTCGTTTAACGATATGATAGAATTTCCGATTTTCCCTAGGAATTGTGATTCGATATAACATGTTTCGTACAAATTGTGTACGTGATGTTAACGAGTTTTTTTTAGAAAATATAATAATTATGTATAGTGACGAGAAGCAGATCTCAAGGTAGGGAAAATTGCGAATTTTAAGTTTTTTGTTGTGTGCGAGAAATAGGGGCAGTATATTAATTTCAACCCAAACCCGAGAGTGTAAATGAATGCCAAAGGATAGGAAAACAGAGTCGTTTCTGTCGCGATTATAAATAAGTATGTATGTTACTTTGTAATTGTAATCTATCAGTTCGATGTATAATTTTTATAATTATAATTAAATATATGTAGATGTCCGCCAGAAAGTGAGTCAAAGAAAAAATATTTCGCTTAAGGCACTCGCTAACTTTAAGGGTGTTGGATTTAAGTTCTAATCTCAAAATTCAATTTCTTCACTTTAGTAAATAAATATTACAAGTATATATGTACTTTTACTCTGTAAATGTATTCTGGTTTGAAATGGAAGTGGCGTTACAGAGCGAAAAAATACCTAATTATAATGTTTCTTATATATATATATTATTTTCTCAAAATTATTTTTGTCGATTCAAGCTTTGATGTACGCCCTTGAAAATTTTTCTGTTTAGAAAAATGAACCTGTTTCTTGCGGATGTCCACATATAATAAAAATATATATGTACACAGGAACAACAAAAATACGTAGTCGAGTACGTGAAACATCACTATTGTAATAATAATATTTGTGTATGAAATGAAGTATGTTCGCGCACTTGGGACATTTTCGTACTCGCGCATATTCGTCCAATTAAGAAAATAATTTTAGAAAATGAAAAGAAAAAAATGTCATATGGCAATCCGCAGCACCCTTTTGCGAGATCTCGCAAAAAATAAAGAAATATTGGATGGTAGGAAAGAGCCGTTCTTATTTCTTTCCTTTATAGTAAAAAAATGTTCAGTATCTTTTTGAAAAATATTGCATGAGATTCGATACCTGCCACTTGGTGCAAAGAGCCGAATATGCTATTTTTTGTGCTTAGGCATCGGTTTCTGCCCGTGGGAAATTCTATAACCCGCTGTATTGGCTATTTCTTTCTATACCTGAACTTATGCACCGTTTCTGGGATTATTTATTTCTTTCTATCACTGATTACGAGTTTATCCCCCATGTATAAACCAGCCGTCGACCTAATCCCAGAGTCCCTCTAAAATATTATTTATGTGACCTTTCCACATCCTCATTATGGGCAGAAATTAAGTCTGTATTGCGAAAAACGTCTGAAATTTTGTATTTTATAAAAGATATTGTATGTGTCATGGGAGAGAGGGACTTTTATTTCTCTTGCTCAAAATGTCGTTTTTCGTAATTTTGGCTTACATATAACTGTAAATTGGACGGCAATATTTAACATGATGTTATAATTTATTAATAAATTATAAAGTATATTAATATTCATTCCAAAGGCGTTCTGTGAGAATATTGCCATGTGATACGTGAAGCGAAAATTTTGCAAACACTGCGTACAATTTGAACGCTCTTATTACAATAGCGATTTCTGCATTAGTTCTTTAGTCGGCATTGTCAGTTGGATCAGGGAAGATGTTACTTTTAATTGTGCTTCTCCTACCACTTTTTACTTTTTCGAGTAATGGTGAGTACTTAATTAAATTAAATATATTTCATTAAACTTGAATAAAATAAAATAAATAGTAATTCCATTAAATAATAATGAAGTAAAAATAAATTAAATTTGAATTAAATAGATTGAACTATATTTTCATTTGAATTTGGAATTTTTACATTTTGAAATGACTTAATTTTATCGTTTTTAGAAGAATTTAATTTCATTAAATATTTGTTCAAATGATCAAATATTGACTATACTTTATCGAAGTTTGAATCCATTAAAAAAATATTGTTTTTTTTTTTTTTATTGGCACACAAACTTGAGTAATAATAATATTCCATTTATAATACTTTTATGATTCTTAATATACTCATCCTGTCTAGTTTCACTGTTTTCAGAAAATAATTTCAAAGAGTACAAAGACCAAACAAAGTTAGAAATGAAAGAATTGGAAAAATACGTAGCAGCATTAAATATAATAGACGATGACGTCTCTTTGATCCCGATGATGACCAGGGAATTTAAAACCTCTGGGAATGTATTACCTTTTGGTATCCTTAAGTCTGACTGGTTGAGGCTTTTACTACTTCGGGATTTTTACACACAAAGAATGAATTTGACGGAAAAGTTTGAGTACCTTACAAGAATTCTTATTGAAGCTTGTATACCAATTGAAGTGGACATTGTGGACCTTAATAAAAGAAAATTATTGATATCAAAAATTTCCTTTCTTGACAGGTTAGTTCACCTTATTGTATAAAAATAATAATATTTATGGTACATTTTACTTAACAAATATTAAAATTGGAATTTTTTCCCTCTGTAGAATTAATCAATTTTTAACTAAAATTATGCGCACAGAGCGAGAAAATACCTAATTCAAATATTTTTTAAGTAAAATGAAAATATTGAATTTTGAAGTCAGATTTTGAATTCCTCATTTTATGCAAAAAGTATCGAAACTAAATATTTTTTCTTATATTTGAAAAGAGATTGGTGCTACAGAGCAAAAAAATATTTATCTATAATTTTCGTTGAATAAATGGAGAATGGAATTTTGAGCTTAAAATTTTGGTCCAACGCCCTTAATATCACATTTTCAGATATTTTTAATATCAAATTCATAATCAGAAATATAGATGAAGTATTCAAACAGATATCGATGAATTTTCAGTTAAACATTGAATTCTTTATACAGGACTCTCACATTACATTTTACAAGTGAATTAAATTGATTTTCAATGTAGTTTTTGAAAAATATGAGTTGCAGGATAGAATAAAAGTATTGATTATTACAGATATATGGACTATGTATGTATCTGAAATCCACCTTAAACTTTCTTTGAGCGGCTTCGTTAATAATTCAGAAGCTAATTTGTCAAAAGGAAGCGGAAGAAGTCACGGTCGATAGCTCCTTCTAGCCTGCTTAACTTTAATTGAAATACGAAATTTGCCGCCGACTCTTAGACTTTGACTTGAAAACGAAATAACGAATTCTGATTGTAAAAATGTAGAATACTTCTAAAAACTCTAACACTTTCAATTATATGTATTGAAATTAAGGGTATTGGAGCCAAGTTCTAGTCTAAAAATTCGATTTCTTCATTTTACTTATAACAAATATTAAATTTGGAATTTTTCCCCTCTGTAGAATTAATCAATTTTTAACTAGAATTATGCGTACAGAGCGAGGAAATATCTAATTCAAATATTTTTTAAGTACTATGAAAATATCCAATTTTGAAGTTAGATTTTAAATTCTTCGTTTTATGCAAAAAGTATCGAAATTAATTATTTTTTCGCTCTATATGCAGTCTTATAATTGAAAAAAGATTAGCGCTACACAGCGAAAAAATATTTAGTTTCGATACTTTTTGAGTAAAATGAAGAATTCAAAATCTGACTTCAAAATTCAATATTTTTATTTTACTTAAAAAATATTTGAATTAGATATTTTCTTACTCTGTACGCATAATTTTAGTTAAAAATTCCTTTGTATAGAAGAATGACTTAAGGGAGTGCCCATTAATTATGTTGCTAATCCTTAATAGGAGAAGGGGGAGTCCAAAATATTTCTTACATAAGTTTCCTATATTTAAAGAATGTAAAATATTGAATATAAATTATTGTAGTTTTTATAACGCTATTTAAATTTTATCACGGATAATTAACTATTAATATTATTATTGTTAATATTGTCCCTAATTTCCATACGAATAAGTGAAAACTTCCAAACTGACTGCTTGCAAGATATTTGTTGATTCGTAGGAAAATTCAAGAATTTTTCCAATATTTGAATTTTCTTTTATATCAGCAGACTGAAGCACCTTTCCAAATTTGAAGAAATATCGTGTCTTTTGACTGCGCATTCCGACTCTATCGACCTCAGGAAACGAATACGGGTATGTCTACTGTATGAAATATAAACCTTTTATCTCCAGTATCGCTATTTTTCAAGCATAAAATATTTCTCTGATATAATGGGCACAAAGAAAAACATTGGTCTAACCGGTTTTTTCTTCAACTCACAAAAACTATCTAGGTACTAAACATTCAAAAAAAAATACATCTCAGTTTACTGAAATACATTTTTTTCTTCTCTTAAATTTCTTCACTTAAAAATTCAAAAAGTTTTCATAATAATTTGTATCGGTCGACTCATGTTTGAATTATTTGAAAGTACACTTTTTTACGCAAAATTAATCGGGAATAATAATATTTTATTGGAATATGTTTTTAGGAAAAGCTGCAAAAGAGAACAGTGAGGGATGCAGAAACGAGGACACAAAAAGATCAGAAAAGTGTTTCGCATCGAGAAAAAGATGAATTGATGGCCTATATGGATAGAAAAAATAATGAATTTCATGTTTCAAATAAAGTTGAACCTCCTTTTGAAAGCGAAAAAGAGGAATCGAAGATGCAAAAAAGTGTTCACTTAAATTTTGACTCAAGGGAAGAAAAATCACTTGATGACCTTATAAATGAATTGAATGAGGATGAAGAGCAGGAGGGAAGGAAATTTGAAATATTCGATGAAAATATCTTGGAAGCTATAGATTCAGTTACTGAAATATCTGAGGAGGATAAAGCACTGGAGGATCTTCTAATGATGATAGATATGGAAGAAAGTAACACAAAAGAGACAAATGAAGAAAAGAGTGATCGAATATTTAATACATCTAGCATGGTTACGGAAATTTCAGAAAAACCAGAGACAATAGAGGATCTTGTCCGATTAATTGACGGTCAAGATTTAATCTTGGAAAGTGAAGCATACACTGAAAATGTAAATATTTTGAATGCTTCTATTGAAAATGAAGTAATTGACAAAAGAATAAGTAAAAATGGTTATTTTGACGAAGAAGAAATGGAAGCTCTTCTTAAGATTTTAGATAAAGAGGAAGAAGAAGTCACTTCTCTAAATAACGCAGGAGAAATTGATTCATTAGAAACTCTTGTTAATATGCTGGACGAAGAAGATGCAAATTTTGAGGAAGGATTCAAGATTGGTAAGGATGATACCATTGTGGAAAATACTAATTTAATAAATGAAAAAGATGAAAACACTCTGAATGATATTCTAAAGATGCTGGACCAAGAGCAGGAGAAAGAAGAGAATGTGACTGAAAGGACACTGAATGCATTCAGTGATGTTTTAGGAGAAACTATAACTACAGGAAATGAAGATGAATCGCTCGAAGAATTAGTTAGAATGCTCGATGAGGATACATCTTCGAAGGATGCAGAAGAAAAAGACTCGTTAGAAGATCTCATCAGAAATTTAGAAGAGAATACTAATTTTTCCAGTGAAAAATTAGTATGGAGAAATACTATTGGAGAAACGCCAATGAAAATTAACATAGAAGAAGAGAACCTATCCAATAATTATAAAGAAACCTCTTCAGATTTTTTAGAGCATATTAAAAATTTGAATACAGTGTCTTCATCTGATATGAGTCCGACAATATCCAATGATTTGAAAAATGAAGAAAAATCGACCGAAGAGTCAAATGTTTTGCATACTAAAGTTGTAAAACAGATGTCTCATTTAATGGAATCAAAGTTTAAGGCTGAAATGGATACTACAACGCTAAAGTATTTAAAGTCCCCGGAAGCCTCTAGAAAGATTACAGAGTCTTCTGACCAAATAACTTTTACTGATTCGCATGTCGTTGTGAAAGGATTTACGGAAAGTGACCTCGTAACCAAAGCTTTTATGATTTCAAAGACGGACTCCTACGATGAAAACATGATGACAGAGTCCGATATCCCCGATGCCAAATCACAGGGAATGTATTCTAGTGGAATTACAGCACCGTCCAACTTCTCGTTTGATTCTACGAGCGACGGAAATGGAACGAAGTATCGACTGGGGGAAAATGTATTCTTGAAATCTTATAATAATACGACCCTTGAACCTAAGACCATATTCGAGACAAACTCGGTTAACCTTAAGTTTAAGCAAACTACTGAAAAAAATAATGCAAGCCGGCTTGGTTTTCACCGAATTGAAGATATTGGTAGAATTGAGTCTGAAGATGAAATTTTAAAGGAGAATACATTTAGCAAGTTATCCTCTCTTGAGAATAAGTTAATAACCAAAGTGGAAAGAAGTAAAAGGGACCTTGAAAGCAATCACTCTTTTTCAACAGATCTTGCTAGAAACTTTAATTTCAATATTATAGAAGATATGTTTAAAAATAAGAACCGAAGTCAGATAGGGATGACAGCAACTTTATCGTCCACGCAATTAAAACCCTATGTATATTATAATCCTCACTCATATTTTATTACAAATTCTAAATTTCTTGAAATCAAAAAGACGAAGAAGGAGAAGGACTTGCAAGATCAGGTGGCGAAATTTCAAGAGACAAAAAATTTAGTGAGTCCTAATGAAGGTGAAACTGCAAATACTTACGTGGACAAGCTTTACGAATGGATCTACAAATCAAATTCAAGATGATGAAAGTGAAAGGTCAAAGTCAAAGTTAATATA
>CAJFCO010000096.1:578673-589658 GCA_904066015.1 Synergus gifuensis | reverse complement strand
TATATATATATATATATATATATATATATATATATATATATATATATATATTTGTGGGAGGGGGGATAGGGTAGACAACGTATTTTTTGAATAAAATGTTAATTTTATTTAAGTAAGCGCTTCTATTACACTCAAACCTGAATTTATTTCCCATCGCAAATTCTATAAGAACGTAATAAATCCAAGGAAAGTAAATCAAGCAGTGTAAATTTTTTTATACGGCTGTCGTAAAATATATTAATCTCGGTGAAATTTACTACTTGGATTTTTGGAATAATTAAAACATAATATTTAGGAGTTCATTTTTTGGCAGGCCTATTTTTCGTGAAAAAATGCTTATTTTATTAATGTTATAATAATAATATAGAATTCATACAAGGAAACCCATTCAACGTATCAAATAAATTGTGAAACTGCGTTTTAATAAATTATAAGATTATAATTAATTATAATATTTAATATATGAAGGGTGTCGCGGAAAAATCATGTAAATACCATAGGAAAAATTGTTCATGCTTTTATTGTTTTTTGAGCTTCATTTCTAATAGCATAATAACTAGTAGAAGAATTTTCAATAAAAAAAATTATTTTTAAAGTATTTTAACAATTTTTGCTTAAACGGAAAAACTAATAGCGCCATTCGAAAACTTTTTATGCACCCATTTGATGAAATAGAATAAATAAGAAAAATTATTGTTTATTTATGTGTCACCAGCAATCGGATGGGACAAAAAATTGTTCAATGTAATCTTCGCAGAATCGAATGACGTTATTATTTTTTCTGTATCTCGCATTTTTAAACAAAATTTGTTTAAATAATGTCAAACTTCGAATGTTTTTTTTTTCATCAAAATGTGTGGTGGGATTTTAGAGAATTTTGAAGTTAATGTGTTACTTGCAAGATTTTCAAATTGAACTATCACATAAGATTGGTGTAAGCATTGTCAAAGTGATATGATGAAGCTTATCGTTACTGAGTACCACTAACTATACATTGTAAAGCTGGTTATGTCATCTTCGTAGGTCGCCCTCATTGAAGCTCTTGCAATTTATATCAAATCCCGTCTCTGTTCATGGTTAGTCAATACATATATATGTGTATATATAGATGATCGCTTATTATTTATGAGGTGTGCACCTGGTAACGTACCCGGCACTTTACGACTACCCATAAACGGATTTCCGGATTATCCAATATGTGATAGGAACGCAAGCGGCAGTCAAACCACGCTAGTTCACGAATTCTCGAAAGTATTGGTAGCCATGTAGGACTGGATCGTTTCCGTTAGCACCCCAGCGCAAAATTCGTCAAATCCGTCATGCAGAATATTTTTATGTTGTACTCTGGGTTTATGATTTTCGGGTAACCAAAGACTCATATCGAGCTGATTTACGATGTTCTAAAACTTATAGCGGTATCGTATATCGTACCTAGCACATCTGTCCTTCGACATGTTTAGGTAGATAAGATCTGGATAGAGTTCGTTCTCTATCCGATATAAAAACCTGGAATTTCAAGTGGATTTTGTATCCGTTTCTTTTTTTAAATTTATAAAGAATGAAAAAGAATATGAATGGGATTTCTATCCGAAATCTTCGCCAGGATAAAAAAAAAGAAATCTAGCTGTGAATTCTATCTCAAGTGTTCCATTTAACTATATTTGTATTTTTTTGTCCTAATTTTTTGAGCACTTTGCTTTCTCATAGAGGAAGCATTAACGATTTTCCTAATATTTAAAAATATATATAATTCTTTTTTCTCGAAATAAAACAAGAATCTTTCGACCTCATGATTCATATTTTATCTTAAAATTTATTTATATTAGATTTCTTAATTTTATACGATGCAAAAAAACCTTTTACTTTCTTACATTAGCTTTGAATTTTGGTGTTTTGAAAACATAGATAGAAATGAAATTTTTCAAAATTACAAATAAAAGCATAACTTCTTTAATATTCAATAAAATGTATTAATCGTAAACAGGTCAATCGATTCGTCTCCACGCAAAGAATCTTTATTTCCTTTACATAAGCTTTGAATTTTGATTATTTGATAAGTTTTAGTCGAAAAATTAATTTTACAAAAATTCTAATAAATGTATATATATACATCCAGACAATTGATTAGAATGTTGTATTAGACATTTATCAAGTGAGGAAATTTTAGTTAAACCATTTAAAAAATTTTGGAAAATGTAACGACTACAAAGCTTCCTTTATGAGGAAGCAAAAAAAACGTAATGAAAAATATGTCGTAATGAAAAAAAAATATATATATATAAATCAAGTCATCAAGCTAACAATAGCTTTGAAGATTAAAACTGCCAGAATCTATGAAGCGCGATACTATTTGTAAATTACCGATAAGAAAATTCTAATTAATTAAGGAGTAAAAAGCAGTGGCTGGGGCAAAAAGAAAATGTTCCAGAAGGGTCCATGCCAAGAGCAGAAGACAAAGAGCAAGCTCTGTCGGCATTGTGGTAAAACAGAAGGTGAATAAGACTAAAATAATGCGTCCAATTAGTAAGAATTAAGAGTCTAAGAAGTTAAGACTACTAGCTTCCTAGCGAAGAAAATAATTAGAGTGCTGCCCGGTACTGAACGGTACATTCCACCTTAAATCCTCTTCAAGATTTTTGTTAAACGATTTTTTCGATAAGAGACAGTTTTTATTGAAGAGAATAATGTGGTAAATTTTATAAATGTCTTTTGAAATCACTTAATAAAATTCCTTGACAAATTTTATAATCCTTTAAAACTTTAAATCCTATAAAATATTTTAAAAGTCATAAAAATCTCTTGAAATTTGTTCAAGAGATTTTTATTTTATTTTTCACGATAAACTTCGAAATCGCTTAATATTCGTGAAAATCTCTTAAATTTCCCAGAAACTTCTTGAAATTCTTTAAAATTCTATGATAACAATTAAAATACCTTTATATCCTTTAAAACCCAAGAAATCTCATCAAATTCCATGAAATTCTTAAAAATTTTATAAAATCTTTTAAACATTATAAAAAATCTCTTGAGTGTTCTCAAAATTCCTGGAAATTTCACGAAAACACTCGAAATCGCTTAAAATTCGTTGGAATCTTTTAAAATTCCTAGAATTCTATTAATATTATTCCTCAAAATTTTAAAACATTTAAAATCCCTCAAAATTCCCTAGAGTTCTTAATAATCTTTAAAAATTTTATGAAATTCTTTAAAATTCAGCGAAATATCTTGAAACTCCCTAAAATGCTGCGAAATCTTTTAAGAATCCTAAAAAATCCTTTTAAAATTCCTCTCTAAAAAGGTAATGTAACGAAATGTCTTTACTCTCTAAATCTGAATTGGTAAGAAGTTACAAATGAAATAGTGCCAATTCGTTTACTAATATACTTTAGTAGGCATTTTTACTATCAATTAGTTAAAAACTACTAATTCATAGTAAAAAAAGTAGTAATTAGTAACGGTAACTAAATCAATTAATGAGCCTTACTAAATGAATTAGTACTATTTTACTGTGAATTAGTAGTTTTTAACTAATTGATAGTAAAAATGCTTACTAAAATGTATTAGTAAACGATTCGGCACTATTTCGTTAGTAACTTCTTACTAATTCAAATCTAGAGAGTAAAATCTCACATGTATTGTTCTTTCGAACTTGCTCTCTAAATATGAATCAGCGAAATTCCCCTGGTTCAGATTAAACTAGCTGTGAAGTTGTATCAACTTTTGTGCTCATTCAATGAGCACTTTGCTTCCTGTAAGCAAATATGATTTGCTTCCTCATAGAGGAAGCATTAAGTATTCTTTACATCAACATTAAATTTGGATTATTTGAGAAGTTATATTTGAAAAATTCATTTTCGAAAATTACAATAAAACACAACTTTCTTATTTTTCGATGAAACGCATTAATCTTATAGGTCAATCGATTCGTCTCGATGCAAGGAATCTTTATTTTACTTAGGTCAGCTTCGAATTTTGAATATTAGAGAAGTTATAGTTGAAAAACTAATTTTTTAAAATTAAATAAAACCATAACTGTAATTTTTCAATGAAATGAAATAATATTATAGACCAATCGATTCGTCTCGATGCAAGGAACATTTATTTTCCTTACGTCAAGTCAAAATTTTGATTATTTGAAAAGTTATAGTCGAAAAATTAATTTTTGAAAATACAATTAACCATAACGTTGTTATTTTTTAATGAAATGCATTAATAATATAGGTCAATCGATTCGTTTCGACACAAGGAATCTACGTTTTCCTTACATTATCTTTGAATTTTGATTATTTGAGAAGTTATAGTGAAAAAATGAATTTTAAGAAAATTATAAAAGTACATAAAACTTGTAAAATTAAATATTTTGTTAAACCCTTGTAAGAAATTCAACTAGGTGTATAATGAAATAACTATGCAAAATTTCATCAATTTATCTCTACGCGTTTTCGAGAAATTGCTGGATCGTGACACACACACACACACACACACACACACACACACACACACACACACATCCAGACAATTTTTCAGGACATCATGTTAGATATATTGACATTAAAATATGTTGAAAAAAACCTTTTTTAGGAAACTGGATTTTGTCACCACCACAAAGCTTCCTCTATAATCCTATAATCGTGCTCGTAGGGCGCGTGTTGGTTTGCTAGGTTTGCTACTTAAATTAATTGTGCATTAAACCATCTTATCCAATTTCACTGCAACAATTTTCCTCATTAACAAGTTTTTCGGCTTCATTGGTATTAATAGAACTAAAATGTGTTTGCTATTTGAATTACAAGGTAAGGAGGTCTAAGCCCTTTGTAACATGAATTAACAGGAAGAGAAAGTCATATCCTCAAGAGCGAAAAGGACAGGTTTAAATAGCACAGTGTGGAAATTTGAATTACAAAGTACAGAGAACCACCCGTCTAATTAATTCCTATTATTAGTCAAGATAAAGGAGTTTAAACGGGGCCATTTATGCTTCTGTAGATGAGGATGAATAAGGAAAACAAAGATGAACAGGATAATATGTATTATACCTATTTCAACCTCCATTGCAGAAAAGTCGATTTTTTGAATCGTTTCCATTGGATAGAAATTGAACTTGTCACAGGCAATCTCGGTTTGATAAATCAGAAATTCCAGCGAAGATGCTCGCACTAAATGTATTATTATGGATTTATGCAGATTGAAATTAATATCGGGCTCTCTCTGAATCCTTCCAACAATCCGAATCTCCAATCAATCTGACTTCAGCATAAACGAAGGGTCGATTGGACTGCACATTTTGTAACCGCTTAATTATATAAACAATTGGAAAAAGTTCAAATATTAATTTCAAAGTTTTATTTCTTAAAATTAAAATTTTCGAATTTGCCATCGAGAATCAAATAGGCACATGATAAAAAAAACGTGAACAGAGTAACTGGTAGTCATGGTGATATAGTTTCGATTATTCTGTCAAAATGTGCATCAAAACATATTAAAAATTAAAACCCAAAATCTTGGAATTGCATATTCCATATATTTCGAACGCAAAATTAATGAGTACATAAATAACGGTTTCTACAACACCTTAATCGATTTTGGCTGCTTTTGAATTTTGTGTGATAAACTAATAAGCAACCGGAAAGATGAAGCAAGGAATTAGAAATATTGCAAAGTCGATTAACCTATCAAGTCTCAAAAATTGTGTAAGACCACAACAAGTACAGAAATTGGTTAGTGCAGAGGTCATGGAGCCATGTCCCAAAACTGGCCCAGAAAGCACATCTTACAGTACAGTCAGACCAGTAACTATTCGAGTTTGCACTCGGAAAGATATGGAAAGGACTTGTCCACCAAAGGTATATAATAAATCGAAAATTTCCTGGTCACTGAGTTTTCTTTGATGTATTATAATTTCATCCAATATACAATCAAGTCCCGATTGATGTCATTTCGATTTATCTCATTCATAGAATTTCCACCGGCCGCATTTGGCAAGGCGGAATATAAGGTCCCTGGCGGATCTACTCAATAGATGTTTAAGTTGTAGAAATTATTGGAATGACGGAAATTTGACATCAACCCGGACTTTAATTTTCTGTATTTGTTACTTGCTTTTTCAAATGCAACATTTTGAAACCTCTCCTCTGATGATCCTAGTTTTGCAGTTCATTTCAAAGGATATCTCGTTTATTGCATTTATCAATATACGATCACCGATTCCCTTGGTACACATTTCTAGTAAGTGACAGTGGATGATGGTAACATCCGCTGGGGATTCGAGTCGATATGTCGTCTCGTTTACCTGAAATTAGCTCGAGAGCAGCTGTCCACATGGAGCGACATACGTTGATAGGTTTCTCTCGATGAAGGACACTTTCAGCGCTCTGTAAATAACATACTTATTGGGGAATATATACGTATGTACGTACGTGACCTATACTCAGATCGTAGTATTGGGATTTCTCTTACCCAAGGTTCAGGTTCATTTGCCCCTTCTATCAGTTCCAATTGATATTCTGCTATCATACGTGAATATTGACCTATCCACATTTCACAAATGCACAATCAATAGTGAAATTCTGGAATGGTAGTATCAACGCAGCAGTTTTAGTTTAGGATATTTACCAGCAGTATCTTTCAATCATGCACATTTGCGTCAATATTTTATTTGAATTAGCTGTCATATTGGTCAGATGCACTCGTATGTTACGGAATCCGTTATATTTCTGCTATACATTTTATATATTTTTCTTTTTTATTTATTTCGACCTTTTTGGTGCAGTTTCTGGGCCTTCCGACGATTATTTTTAATAACTTACTAGCATAATATATTAGTTCTCAAGTTACAGAAAAAATAAGGCATTATAATGCCTTTCATTAGTAGAAACAATTTTTTCTGCTCTTTAAAATTTTTAAATTATGCGAAGAAAAATAGATTATTATGCGAAATTGTGCGATAAAGAAATCAGAACTATATATAATTTAAATATTCAATACTGGGATCAATATTACATACGTCAAATCTCAATGTTTTATAAAAATATCAATAACTTTTCGAAATAATGAACATTTTTTTAATTTCTGGAGTTTATTTTAAAGATAACTTTCTATACAATCTGATATTTTTTTCTTTGTATTGTGTGGGACTTAAAGTTTGCGTGAAAAAGTTGGAAATATTTGAATATTTTTCCTAAGAGTAAGGTAATATTGAACTTTTTACGTATTTCAAATCGAAATTTGAGCCCTTGTACAATGCGAAGAAATAATTGTACAATTTTTTAAATAAGTCTATCTATTTTAATAAGTCTATAGAAATCTACTTTTAAAATAAGTACAAGAAATTAAAAAAATGTTCATTATTCGAAAGTTATTGATATTTTTACAAAACATTGAGATCTGACGTATTTTGCAATTTTAAACAAAGTAACTTCGTCCTGGGCTCATTTTGATAGCTTTTAATTTAGTCAAAAGAAAAAAACTTCTGTCTGGTAGTGTAATAAACCAATAAATTATTATAAAATGTATTAAGAATTTTGAATTTTTGTCAATTAAAAACAAAATTTCCATGCAAAAATTTAAATTTTCCAAAATTATGCGAAAATTCAAAAATTATGCGAAGATTCCAAAATTATGCGTTTTTATGCGATGACGAATCTTCTTTACTTAATTTAGAAACTTCATAAATCGAACAGATTTTGAGTAATATTTAATTCTGAGACATTATGCGATTATGCGCTTCGCATAAAATAGGGGCCTCTATTCATTAGGTACCTCTTTCCTTGATGAATAATCTTATTGCCCGAGTCATGAACATAGAAATTATGCGTTATTGATTCTATATCCAAGAAAAATTGAATTAATGATGTGACCATTTTCTAAAATTGATTTCATTCAGTGAAAATTCATTAAGAATCAGTGAAAAGTCACTGAAATTTTAAGTGAGTTTTCACTGCTTTCCAGAGTAGATTTTTGTAAGTGATTGAAATTGTGGGAAAAGAGTCACTGAGGATCAGTGGAATTTGATTGGGGATTAGAGAAATTTCAATGATTTTTCATTGGTTTATGTTTAGAGCAGGGCTGTGCGCAGTAATTCATGTTGTGGGGGGGGTCGAAATATTTTTATGATTAATTCATATATTACAATAAAAAAACTTCCTTCAAACGATCGTCTTTAATGTAAAATAAAATCTTATTTTTTATTTTAATTTGTCTCCGGGGGGGGGGGTTAAAGCCCAAAAACCTTCCCCTTGCGCACGGCCTTGGTTTAGGGGGCATATACATCATCTTGAAAATATTAAAGACTTTATTATATTTTATTGGAATTTATTGTAATTTTTAGAAATTTTAAGGGATTTTATCAGTTAGATTGCAGTTTTATCTAAAGAAATTTAAGGGTATTTGGCGAGTTTTCATAGGATTTTCAGGAATTTTAAAGTATTTCACAAGGTTTTTCATGGGATTGTGTGTAATTTTAAGGAATATTAAGTAACTTTACGCAATTTACAAAAATTTCATGCGATTTTAAATAATATTAAAGAATTTAACGATATTTTGTTGAATTTTAAGTAATTTTAGGAACTTTTAAGAGATTTCAAAGGATTTAACGAAATTTCATTGGATTAACAAGTATTTTAAGGGATTTAATGAGATTTCATGATATTTTGAGTAATTTAAAAAGATTTAATGATATTTTAAGGAATATAAAGTGATTTTACGAAAGGAATTTCACTAGATTTTGTAGGATGTTAAAGGGATTTTAAGGAATATTTGATGAAACTTCTTGAGATTTCTGAAATTCTACAAAGGAATAACAAATTTTTATAATTCAAAATTTAAAATTTCTGATTATTTTTCATACTTTTGAAATCCCTGAAAACATTTTAAAATCCTTTAATTTAAAAATTATTTAAGAACCCTCTGAATCATTTTAGCAAAAGCAGTGCGAGAGCGAGAAATTATATCCTAATTGTCAGTTATTAAAAAAATGGATCGAATTATTGATTTCGATGAAAATTTCGAAGAACTTTAGTTTTATAATTTTGTAATTGTAATTACTATTTGTTTCCAGTTGTGTGACTGTCCGGAAGAAATGCATTCGAAAACTGGATATAATGGTCGCTTGAGATGGAGGACAGTTATTTTAAAGATTGCTGTAGTAGCTGGTCTTGTTTCTTGGACAACAGCTGAGGGTGTTTGGGGTGACTGCGATCAGACAGAGGACTTGTATTATAGAATAATGGCTACTATATCACCTATACTTCCAGATATTCCAGATATAGATAACGTAAAACTTTATAATGTCAGTATTAAAATATAGCTTTTTTTTCGATCTTCCTAGATCGAATTGTTATATCTGATTAATTGTTATATATATTCCGCAATCCTTTAATATTCAATGTCATGTTTCTTTACAGATGAAAATTTATTTCAGTAAAATTCATAAAATTACTTTTCATAGTTACAGTTACCACATTTGGAGAATATCAAATATTCAGCGTTAGAAGCATATAACCGTGTTGTTATTAAAGTCATCGGTGCCATTGCATCTGTTCCCTTAGCTATACAAAGTAAAATCGCCAATGTGTTCCCATGTGATGCGTCTGAAAATGCTGAAAAGGCTGAATAGGATTGTAATAAGATTTATTTTGTAATTTTTGAATAAACCATTATTCTTCACTACAACTGTCATCGAAATTATTTTAGATGATAGAAAATAGAAAATACATCAAGACATGAGAATGGCAACTGTAAATGTAAAGGTCATTTGAAGTTGACCTTTAAATCTTTAATTCTTTTATCATTGGACGTCATCTTCAAACGGTCTTTATTCAGTCATAATTATATAATATATTATGTATAATATATTATTTTCAAGTACACCTCAATGGCTCAAAGAAAACTAGAATTTTCTCCGTTCACAGACATTGCTGAAGAAAGCTGTGATGCTATCCCAGTAGCATGTATCACTTTTATCGCAAGGAGACACTGGCTGGATGTATATGCTTATTAATAGACACCCGGCACCTTCAGACGCCTGCAAAATATGGGACGGCTGCAGTCTAAGAATGGGGAAAAGTCGCGAGGCGTGAAAAGTGGACTTTGAGGATACGAAAGGAGAAGGAGAAGCAAAGGGATATACATGTATAAATATATCTACAGACAAGCAGAATAAAATTACTTTCACATATATACGTACAATATGCTTGAATTCAAATATGTATGCGAAAAAATCCACGCTCTCCATTAGCAACAGCTTCGTAAAATTGTCTGAAACGCCTTCTTTACAGAGTTAATTCGATAGATGAGTACTTTTTAAATGGAATTTATTCAAAAGGCCTCACAATTTTCATTGGTAGTAAAATAGGTAAAATAGTGAAATAAACCACTGTGATAGCCAATATTTTCACGGTACCGTGACAGTTTTGAATTTCTGAATGAGACTATAATCAGGACCGCCCGTGTTCGAACGCCATTACTGGCTACCCTTGCCAGCCAGAAAGAACATCAATAATCAATTTTGTAAAACCAATATCGCGAAAATTAGTTTCTTGGTACCCTCCTTTTTTCCCATCTACGTACCTCGTTGAGCCTTCGACTTTCCTCGATCTCATACCACCATCTTCCTTAATGTCTGTCGCGATGTCGTTATAATAAATTACATCGATGATCAAAGCATATACTTGTCAGTTTCGCGGAAATGCCAAGAATCTTTTTCAAGAAACTTTCAAGATTAAGCTCTTGTAAACTGGTTACTAAGGATTAGAAATAATCAATAAGTAATAAGTAAAAATTCACGTATTAATCAATCATTTTCTGATTTTTATTATACTTTTTGCTAAAGCAAAGTTTTTAGTTTTAACTTCCGATTCTTTCGAGGGTTGTGGCATTTTTTCGTCATCTAATTCACTAAAGTACCTTGGATGCTTTGGCAGATGTTTAGTCGTAAGAAATCAGCGTCTGATCGCAACAGCTTTGCTTCACTGAACCGTGCTGGGCGT
>CAJFCO010000096.1:552759-578273 GCA_904066015.1 Synergus gifuensis | reverse complement strand
TATTTTTAATAAATTTTCCATGTCCAGTGTTCACTATAGCAGACCATAATGATTTACCAGGATTTACAAAGACTATAGTGGACATGGAAAATTTATTAAAAATATATTTTTCATGCAAAATACGAGCTCAAAGGAACCAGACAGCGGTTGGCTAATATATTTTCTTTCATCTCTCAAATATTCAACGAGATATTTCGCTTATTATTGTAGTTTAAAGATAAAAAGGTGGAAAAGAAATACAATAATAAATGTGTAAAAATAAATAATAAATGTGTAAGAGCTCGTCTTTTGCATGAAATTTTGAGCTCGTATTTGCATGAAAAATATATTTTTTATAAATTTTCCATGTCCAGTGTTCACTATAGCAGACCATGATGATTTACCAGGATTTACAAAGACTATAATAGTGGACATGGAAAATTTATGAAAAATATATTTTTCATGCAAAATGCGAACTCTAAGGGACCAGAGAGTGGTCGGCTAATATATTTTCTTTCATCTCTCAAATTTTCAACGAGATATTTTACTTAATTTAAAAATAAGAAGGTGGAAAAGAAATACATTGTCCGGTCGGTAATTCGTAACGTCATAATTTGGTATTTGCCTTTAAAACTTCGATGTTTTTTTTTTTCGATGCACCGATATTTCTCGGACATTCCGAGAAATATTAATCTTTGAAAATCTTTTGTTATCTTTCGTGAATATTCGCTCATTTAATTCCGTTCCTTCCCAAGCGTTACTCAATTTTCAGATTTTCATTATAATAATTACAAATTTTGTTAAATAGAATTATGAGGAATAAGTATTGAAGTTGATAGGCGACAGTAATGGAGGTCAGTTTAATGAAAATCATCAGAAACTATTTCATAAAGTCCGTGTCAAGCTTGAATACTGCATCTGACTACCGGTTACATGAATCGCAGTTATTAAGTCCCTCGAGGACCGATTAGAATTTCAGTTTCCAAATTCTGGCAAACTCATGCTGAATTGGAAAGGAGAGTAGGCAATACGACGTGTGGCTTAAGAAGAGGAGAACTGGTAAACTTCGACCTTAAACCCAGACCTAAACCTGAGAGAGACATTATTCATAGGTCGATTAGGTATTCCTCGTTCTGTCGAGGACGTTGAGGCCTGAAAAGCCTGGAGGTATACGAGAGATGCAAAATCTTCGTTGGTACATACTTGCGCGGTTCACCTCCAACCATTTTCCTATATTATCAACAACTCCTTCTGCGACGCCGTTCGCTTCTGCAGACAAACTTATAGACACCTTCAACCATCCGTTGCTAGGATTTCTATTCAACGAATCGGCAATCATCCTTCGCGGATGTCTACCAAGCAAGAAGTGGATAAAAATCCCGGAATATCGTATTTTACCGCATCGTATACATTCGCATGTCCCTCAGTTTTCGAATTCAAAATTTATTTGCTCCTACCCTCCGGTTTCGTTCCAATGACCAAAAGAATGATATGAGAGTCATGTATAGATTTCAGAAGGTTATATAGAAGCCGGAAACAATTTGATGAAGTGAAAAATTCTTCCGAATGTACAGCGGAAGTTGAAATTCGGTTCTATAGAAATTAAATCCGCTAAGTTCTAGCGTAAGTCTGCTGCAAACTGGGTGTATAGAAGAAGTCCAATCGCAAATCGACCAATTGATTTTGAAAGAAACAAGTGAACTTTCTTCATTCTTTGTAAGCTTGCTTTAATGCTCTACTTGGTTTTGTCTTTAGAATAGCGAAAGTTCTTGAGTTTTGCTGAGAGAAAGAATGAAAAGTTAGACTCAAAGAGGATTATGGTAGATTTACTATTTGATAAACTCGTGCAGCGTTTAGCAACTTGTAATACTCATCCCATTTCGCCAATTAAGGGACAAAATATAATACTTTATCACGATAAATTTGTCGATTTATAATTTTTTAAATATCTTTTACTATAAACGATGTAATTCGATGTAAACGAGATTTGTTTTATCTTCTTATGATATTAAAGATAAAGCATTAGAAATTGAAACCAATAATTTATGAAAAATTGGTTTCAAATACAAACTTTTATTTCAAGAACTTGGTCCACTCTTGAACTTGTTCAAGTTCGATGACAAGACAAAGCTGAGCGCCAAAATCGATTCGTTATCTGGTAGTTGTTTCAAAGCACGAAATCCGTAGAAATAAACCGACTTTGAGATCATTGGCAGAGGCTCGAGGATAAAATGAAAGAGCGTCTGAGGATACGGAACGACCTCATTCTGAGACTCGAGGGCACTTGAGTCATCTCGAGGGACTAACTAGTGACCGAGGGTGTTTGGACCACTGGGGTCGTTCTTATCGCAATCCTGCCAGGGATGCTACCTGCAGGGTTATTATGCTGTGTACAGTCCATCTATGTACACACACACGGAAACGTTAGATTTTGTCCCGATGCACCCATACAAGCCTGCAGGGGACACAGCAGACCCTCGGACATTGGAAATGATATCTTCATGTTCTGAAAACAAACCTGTCCGAATCTCTTCTATTCTTATTTTTCTCTTTTATACAATGAAAATTCTTCTATGCTTCTGAATAAAAAAGTACTGACTCTTTGAGGAAAAATAAGACAGGAAAAATAACCCTGATTTCGATATAATTATAGGAATTAGTGTTGTAACATCGAATAAAAAACACCGATGTTTGACATCGATGTAGCATTAAGAAGAAAACATCGATCATGTTTCCGATATATTCGGGTCATTTTTTAAAGAAATATCCGTGCATCGAAAAAAAACATTGAAAATTTTAGAAAGTAAAACATCGATGCAGAAACATCGATCATCGCAAGGAAAACATTGATGTTCCGATGGTTCCGCATCGATAATGCAATATCAGGAATACTATGCAAGATAATAATGTCACCGATAATTATGATGACGATGTATAAGATAATGTTTTTCCTCGGAGAAACATTATGGCGGATTAGGTTTATTTACGAGATGAAACGTGTGCGTAAACCCCTCTGCGTATAAATCGAAGGTCAGCATTGTGCATGACGTGTGATTTGGAAATAGTCATATGATCCAAGCTCTGGTGAGGGAGTTGGTGAGAGGGATAAGGGGGAACTGAAAAGGTAGAGGAGGTGGGGACTTAGCAGTGCACAGAGACTATAATTTTGCGTTATCTCCGAGTTCACGGGCCAACGCGTCCCTTTCTGGTGGAGGTGGGGGAAGCGTGTTGGCATCCTCTCTCTTCTCCCTCATTTCTGTCAACCCTCGTTCTCCTAAGTTTGTCGACCACTGAGTTAAAAGTCACACAAAACTCATTGAACGCTGATTTCCGAGCTGATTTTTAATTTGAGAGTGTCGATAATAGAGTTAAGAAGGACTGCAATCAAATCTAATAAAATTGAACTATTAACTTTATATTAATATTTATTGATGTTCGGTCAATGATGGATACTATAATAGATTCTAAATTTGTTTCTCTCTTTTTCTCTCTCTCTTCTCTTTCTTTGGGGTCCCATTCTTCCTCATTCGCGCGAGGGTTTGTGTAAATAAATTACGCAACGGCGATTTGTGCTCGTCACCCTTTTTTGCCGGACGTGGACTCATCTCCCCACTTTAATTCTTCACCTAGCTCGGACGTCACTATCAGAACCGTCCACAAATGAAATTCATATTTACTATGCATGAAATGATGAGATAGAGCGAGTGAATCGTGTCGATCATTTTGCTCTCGTGAATTTTATGCTAATTTTTTTATCCTTCCCTTTTACATTTTCAAATGGATACTTTTTAAACCCTCTTCAATTTTGCATGATTAGGCTATATTTAACCCAAAATTCTAGTTAACTTAACTAGGCGTTTTTTTGAGTATAGAATATCCGTAATACTAGGATATTACGAAGTCGGTAAGATAAACCCTTTCGATAATAATAATTCGATTTTTTTTTTGTAAAGGAAACTCTCCTTCTACTTATATCAAATGCACAAAGGCGCTTTTAGTACTGTAATCGTAATTTGCAGTAAAAAAAGAAGCCTAAAAGGATTAAAGGAAATCATTAAAAGGCAAAGAAAACTCGAGAACGTTGTATGGGATTATTCCTTTTACAGCGGGTAGACTTTTGTATTTTTTTTACCTTACGAGAAAGGATTAAATCTCTCACTCCTGGTTATTTCCGACTTGGTATAACGCCGGTAATTGCGTAATGTAAACGGGTTAGTTATCGCGTATAAATGTTGGAAGACCTCACACTCAGAAAAAAGTTTGTTTGAATGAAACAAACGTATCATTGATATAGGATCAAAGAAAAATATCTTTGAATTAATCAAATTTTGTTTGAATTAAAAAAAAATAAGTTTGATGTAAAGAAATATTTTTTATTATGATGAAATCAATTTTTTTGAATTAAAGAAAATTTCTTTGAATCAAATAAATTTTGTTTAATTTAAAGATATTTTTTCTTTGACCCTATATCAATGATACGTTTGTTTGATTCAAACAAACTTTTTTCTGAGTGGCAAGTTTGTCATACAATATAATTGAATGAACTGATCAAATGCATGAGGAAATCAAAAATAAGCACTGAATATTTGTGTGAATGTTATGCACAAATCGATGAGTTCCTCATCCCGGTAAAATAATGAGTTGGTACTTCGCTAGGCAGACGTAATAAAACTCTGTAGAGTGCGGAGTCGATTAATTATACGAATAAAACGTTCGAACCAGCTATAATATTATTTATTGATTAGTAGTTAGAATGCAGCGAATCTACATAAAAGAGAAAACATGAAAGCCCATTATGATGAGACTAACAAATTATTACCTATATCCTCTATTAAATTCCTTTACAATCTCTATTAACACAATCCTTTATCCTCTTTTGAGCTAATTATTTCTGTTCACTGTACAATGTATGTCAAGTGCAGGACGAACATCAGTTTCTGGATTAAAAGATCTTGAATACCGTATTGATTCCCAAAATTGTGCCTCAGTTGTTAGTGTTTTCATAAGATTCTTTATTAAATTCTAGGAGGAAAATAACATTTAAAGTGCATTTATATTATTTCTGTAGTATTGGTTAATTAGTTGTAGATCGACCTCTATTAATTATATACGGATTTATCCTGCAGACGAGACCAGTCTGTAATTTGATACGTAGGACATCAATTAATTAACATCGTCAGTCGTAATGGTGCTCTTATTATGCCAATCTACATTTTCAAATTATTTCTACACATGCATATTAAATATATGACTGCTACTGATACATTAAACATGAATACACAATTTTCCCGTAATTGGGAATGTCAGAAGAGATAATTTTTCAGTGAATCAAAGTTCATCGACAGCACGGCAAACGATTATTAGCAAATAAAATTAAGTACTCCAGTGCATAACTAAACGATGAATTCCACAATGAAAATCATGCAGCGCATAATATTGGAATAACTATTTTGACGAAGTACCATCAAAATATATATACCAAAAAGAGAGTAGGTTTTAATACAATAAGTAACGAGTTCCATTTGAAACTTAAATTTATCCTGCTTGAATAGATAATTGCAGTTCAATTTCATTTCTATATTAAAAAATTCGAATTTTATTTTAGGAATATATTTCTTCCGACATAGAATGTTTTTAAGACTTTCGAAAAACGTCTTTCAATTTTGTATCGACATGGTAATACTAATTAGAATTGGGTAGAATTAATTAAAATTTAGACGAAATCAGTTAAAGCTCCTTATTTGAGTCGTAACACAAAAGACAAATACTTTGCTTGTCCTAGCATAAAACACTATTTTTTCGTGCCAAACAGCTTCAATGCTGTAACTGCGTGTGGTGTATATAAATTATCCATATAACGAATCCAATTAAACCGAACACCATCGGAAGCAGAGACACCGGTTGGCGCCCCATACTCAACGAGCCATTCGACGGTGGCACTACGCTAAAGGGTATCATGGGGGTCAGGAAGGAAGGTCCAGAGAATGGTTAACGTAGGAGTGGTAGGAGCGAAGTGGCCGAGGTGGGGCTTAAAAATATGATTTTAATACCACTGCTCCGGGGTCGCCGTATATCATGCTTTTGTCCGCCTACTATTGTCTCTCCGTTTTCCCGCACCCTCGAAAACCGACCTCCGACTCTCCAGCTAACCGTTTCGTCCACTGTTACCCCTTCCATTTCTCTTTCCGACTGAAGTTTCAGCCAGCACACAAATTCGAAATACTCATATTTTAATATTTTATGGATCCCGCGTTCCCATACGCATTTTATACGTGATGGAAATAAGTTGTACGAAAGAAATCGAATAAAATAGATGGCTTACGGTTAGAACGTACCCCAAAACACTTTTCTTTTTTCAAATCGCTTGAGATTCGAATCTACTTCGAATTATACGCTTTTTCAAAGCGAATGAAACTCCCTCTCGAAAGCTTCGGATTGAAATTCATTCCGAATCAATTCGAAATTTTCCGAATCCGAATTAATCAAAATTAATCCGAACTTTAAATTCGAATAAATCCGGTCAATCTGAATGAATCTGAATTTTTCAGAATCATTCGGATTGAATCGCATAGACTGGCTGGATTCATTCGGATTGAAAGTCCTGGTTGCCTGGATTCATTCGGATTAAAACATTAATACACTAATTACACTAAATACACGGATTAATCCACTAATACATTTTATTTATTTATTTACGAGAAAGTTGGCGAAGTATATATGGCTAAAGTCACGTCCCGTATTTGCCCTTAAGGGGTAATACCATCTTGTAATTTTTTACCGTACCTGCAATTTTAGTTAAGTTTAACATTTTTAATGTAAGTGGGAACAGGGCTTTAGTGCCTTCATTCTATTATTAATCAGTGCACTGAAACCTTGTTTTCACTTACATTAAAAACTTAAAAATTAATTAAAATTACAATACTTAGTTTAAAAATAAGAAGCCGGAGAAAATACATATGGTACAATCGGTAAATATAGTGTCGTCATAGTTTACAATTTGCCCTTAAGGATGTTGGAGCCAAGTTTTAATCCAAAAATTCAATTTCTTCATTTTACTCAACAAATATTAAATTTGGAATTTTTTCTCTCCGTATAATTAATCAATTGTTACCTAGAATTATGCGTATAGAGCGAGAAAATATCTAATTCAAATATTTTTTAAATAAAATGAATATATTCAATTTTGAAGTTATATTTTGAATTCTTCGTTTTATGCAAAAAGTATCGAAATTAATTATTTTTTCGCTCTATATGCAGTCTTATAATTGAAAAAAGAATAGCGCTACACAGCGAAAAAATATTTATCTATAATTTTAGTTGAATAAAATAGAGAATGAAATTTTGAGCTTAATACTTGGGTACAATGCCTTTGAGTACTTTAAGACTCAAATTTGAAATGCAAAATCCTCATTTATCCACGTTAACATACATATAAGTGAAGATTATGCATCTGATCCATCATGAAACTCACTAGGCAGAGTATGAAGTACTCGATAGAGCAGGCAGCAGCACATCTTAATCACCAATTTATCAACCATCATTGTCCATTGAATCCATAGCGCGTGAACCGAGCTAGATAGCCGATATTTCAGCTTATGCGTAATACCCAAGTTAATTAATCTACACATAGAGAAGGCAGAGTGCATAATATGATGTATATATCTTTTAGAAAAACACATTCTCATGCAACATTTTGTTTCCAATTAAAGAAAAATTTGAATCACTTATACTGGCCTTGCCAAGTAGTTTCTTTTCATACCAATGGACTTAGAATTCCACAGCGAGGACTGACGACTATCGACCAATATCGTTAACCTCCATATCCTCGCTTGGTTCCTTCGTGATCGGTCTTGGTAATGGCTGCACTGTGGCATTCGGGAACACGAGCTTCCGGTGGAGCGTAATAAAACGTGAGATTAAGCTGTGCCATAAATCGAAGGCGGTAGAACCGGTAGTTCACTGGACTCCCTTCGCCATCGCTTCGTTAATATTTAAAGCTTTCCGAAAGATCATTGGAAAAGAAAATCCATTTGTTGAAGTCTTTTGCTAGACGCTGAAGGATTTAATTTGATTTTCCGCTAAGGGCGTTAGACCCAAGTGTTAAGTTCAAAATTCCATTCTCCATTTTACTCAACGGAAATTATAGATAAATATTTTTATGCTAGCGCTAATCTTTGTTTAAATATAAAACTGCGTACAGAGCGAAAAAATATTTAATTTCGTTACTTTATGCATAAAACGAAGAATTCAAAATCTAACTTCAAAATTGAATATATTCATTTTATTTAAAAAATATGTGAATTAGATATTTTAACGCTCTATACGCATAATTCTAATTAAAAATTGATTAATTCTACAGAGGGAAAAAATTCCAAGTTTAATATTTGTGGAGTAAAATGAAGAAATCGGATTTTTAGATTAGAATTTGGCTTCAACATCCTTAAATTAAGCTGCTCTGCATTGCTACAGAGTGTCCATAAATATATTTCAAAAAATATTTAGTTATTATTTCCACATATGACATTCTTTTATTCTTTACATTAGTACCGGTTCAGTGATTTGATAAAATCGTACAAAAGATTGTAGATATCGTATGACTTTGTCTTTAGCATTTATTTTTTTTTCCAAATAAGAAATTTTTTGCTTAAAAACTGACTTTTTATAACAAAGATGAAAGATCTTACATTTCGCGTAAAAATGTTTATCTTCTTCTTTTGTGTCAAAAGGGAATTCCATCACCATTTGTCAGAAAAGCTGACACTCCTTTCAACCATATATCTCATTTCTCAGTTGTCATATAGTCGGTGAGCGGTTCTTTGGTTCCATTCATAGATTAGAAGTATGTTTCTTATCTGTGAAAAAAATCAATATTAACTCAATAAAGAAAATAGGTAGATTAAAGATATTCTTTTTAGTTCATTAGATCCTTCAAATGAATATTGTTTGGTAAATTTTGTCACCAGCATTTCACACTTTAATGATTGAAATTATAGGAAATTTATCACCCTCCAACCCTTTTCCAATTCCGCTAATGGTCAGTCCCTTTTTGTTTTTTGCCCCTCATGTTTTATCAATCTCTGTAAGTGATGTGTAATTTTCACCTTGATACGAGTTCCTTTTCTTATAATACATGCCTAATCGACTATCACAGGGACGCACTCCCTACTCAACAGTAAGTGATCTATCTTCCTAAGGGCATTCCTTACGCGCTTGACATTTCGAATTATTCAACCCTAACGGCATTCCGGTCTTTCCGTTCTTCGCGCATCAGGAATTCGATAAAATCGCATTTACGCCAGACATGAGGGTAGGAAAGGGGAATGGAGTAAGAGGGAAAGTCATGTTTTCTACCAATAAGTATACGAGAAGATAGAATCTCTGCAAAATGACCGACAAGGTTTTACAATTTTCAATCTTTTATCTTCTCCTTAAAAATGAAATAATAAACTTCAACAAAATACCTAAATGAATTCATAATACAAAGTATTTTAGTTCATCGACTGTTCTCTCTAAATTCGAATCAGTGGAAGTTCAATGAAACTGAAGTTTGCATCGTTTACGGCCAACGAAAAATTATTTTTTTTGTAAAAAGAACGAGACCTGGAATTCTACTGTTCTAAATGGTTTCATTTGATGTCCAAATAAGACCAAAAATGTTTCATCTACCTACTCCCATAGGATGATCCTCAAACTCAACCCCTAAGGGATTTTTAATGATTTTTTTGTTCTTAAGAGTTGATTTTGAGGGTGATCCTATGGGGGTAGGTGGATGAAACTTTTTCAGTATTATTTAGACAAATGGTACAATTTAAAAGAATAAAATTGTAATCATCGCATAATTCATTTACAATATAATAAGCGTCATCCTTAATTGTAATAATAACTTTAATTATTAGTTAATTAATTAATAATAAAAGTTATACGCTAGTCGCATTGATGTGACATGTGATCCTAGTGTGGTAGGAGGGTGAAACTGTTTTGGATTTCTTTCAACATCAATAATTAAGAATTTGATGATTAAGAGTTAAGATTAACCATTAATAATGATGGGGAATTAGAGCAATGAAAGAACTCGGTATTTTCAGTATTGCCAAATTAAAATATTCTAGGTAAGCTCCCGCTTTTCTTCTATTGAAAAGAGTTTACGAGTTTGTTTTAATAGAATTATCACTTGATCAAAAGATTTCTGACATTCGATTACAGTGGAGGCGTGGAGAAAAGGAGAATTTGACATCATCAAGAAAGTCGAACCGACAGGACGACACTGGGAACCAGTGGAACTAGTTTTAATTAATTTGCATTGAATCTATGCTCAGGGATGAGTTTGGAGAGTGAGAACGTAAAGTGCGTCGCGCAGCGTTGAATGAGTTCTGTGAGTTTTCGTGGTAAAGTAGGGGTGCAAGTTCAGCGTGAACGATGAAAAGTGGAAGGCGAGGTCTTCGGATAAGTTTTCCAAAACAAGCAAAAGAAAAAGAAAAGGAAAAGAAGACGGTGATGAAGCTCCCTCGCTAAAGCTTCTCTGCCCTCGCAATTTCACTTCCGCTCCACCGTTATTTCTTTTCTTTGATGAGCCATCTAAAGCAGGGCCTCAAAGGGAACGTTGAGATTTTGCCGTGCTTTTTTCACCGACATTTTTTTTATGCGATTATGCTGCAGTTGTGTTTTACATACAACTGAGAAAAAGTTTCGAAAAATTATTTTCTCAAATTGTATGTTCGGTAACGAAGGGATGATTTTCCCGCAAAAGAAAGTTTCTCAATTATAATTAATTTGATATATGTTGAAATGACCATTCACATGATGCGATTTTTATATAAATTCTCTATTTTATTTCCTTGAAAGATTAGATAAATATACATAAATTTTTAGTACAAGAAGACAAATTTTGCTGAAAATTAAGATTGTAGTTACTCCTGTAATTGAAAAATAGACATAAAATACAGAATCAGGTAGAGAGAACTTTGTCATACTCAATGAATACTTCAATATGTATTTTTTAAATGTGAAAAATCATTTTATTAATAACAACGCATGTAATCTAATTCGATAATCTCCGACAGAATTTCTTACGAAAGATTTTGAGCTATTCGCACCGTGTATGGATAGAAATATCAAGTGAAATTATTAATAAAAACTAAAAAATACTCTTTTTTGTAGGATATGCAACATGAAATTTAGATTCAGTCGAACTTCAAAATTTGATTATGAACAGTAAATATGAGACTTGGACCACTTTGCGGATATTCTTAAGTCATTACTAGACTTGGATAAATAATATTTTTCATAAAGTTAATCCTTAATTAAAGTTATCCTTAATTCAGTCATATTATTATAAAACATCTGTCCAGAAAAAGGAGCCATAGAATTGATATGACAATTTTTTTAAAAGAGTATCTGAATACTTGAAAATAAAAATGTCGAAGCATTTAACTTGTTTGAGTGAATGATATACATTTAATTCATAAATAATTTATTAAATTAAAGCTATCACAATCTTTTCTCCTCTTTCTCATTACTTCCTCAATATTCGTCAAATTCTCCTGTTTTATTGCATTTGTGTGAATTAAACATTTTAAAATGAATAAAAAAAAGTATAAATTACGAATCAGCCTTATCAATAAGGAGGAATAGATTTAATCCGAGCCTGATGATATCGAACTAGTACACATTCCAGATGAATTAACATTTTACACACAGATACGTGTTGATTCATTCGATGGTTGAAAATGTAACGTTGAATATTTAAATTCTAATCCACCCCAAAACGTCACATATAATATTGGTTTGGTGACACAAATTAACGATGACCGGAGACGATGTATCGTCTATGGTATTATTCCACTGAAAAATCTTGACTCATAACTATACGAAATGTAATTTGATTTCTATATTATTCGGACACTCTCATTTATCACAACAATGCAGGGTTTAGTGTTTCATGACACAGTTTCTATGGATCGCACGTTGCCTGCTCGTTTTTGTACATCGTTGTACGTCGATCCAAGAGTCTCGAAACAGCTATGTTTTTTCTTCACCAAAGATGCATTTACACTTTTGGGATTAGTCCACTCAGAGTTCCTTTTCAAGGGACCTTTATTATTTTCAAGGGAGGGGAAAACTACACACAGCTTTCTGGAAGCCTGTTTGCCATAAGTCGTCGCTTGATGGCTTCACCGTCCAAGCATTCACCAGCAACGACGACACATGGTCCGGAACCGACGACCACTCCTGTCGCCATCCCTATATTTGGCATCGAGGGAATTGCACTCCTGGAAGGTAACCTTAACTCTGTTGGCCTCCCAGTGAATTTGTGACAAAGTTCGTCTATACTTGGCGTCGGACCTGGTGTCACCCAATGCCCTGGTGGATATCCTCCTGGATAACTAGGCGGACTGACTTCCACCAGATTACCTTCTGTAAACAAATAAAACATAAATATATATATATATATATATACCCAGGAACAAGAAACTGATTAGAACATTTGAATCTTTTTGAGGCTTTCATGAATTTTAAAGAAGATATTGCAAAACTAGTTGTGAAGTTGTATCAACTTTTGTGCTCATTCAATGAGCACTTTGCTTCTTGGAAGTAAATATGATTTGCTTTCTCATAGGGGAAGCATTAATTAATTAATCAAATGTATTAATATTAGGTCACCTGATTCGTGTCAAGTTTAAATTATTGTTTTTATTGACAACTCATTAACCAACTGATAGCTTTGGATTTAAAGTTTTCTGTGTTTTTCATTCACATAGGCTTACATCTTTATATTTTTTGAATAAACTGACTATAGTATTAATAATATAGCTTATGAAAATAAAGCAAATAAGAAGACAGTATTACATATTATGACAATAATATATACCATTATAATAACACAAATCAAGAATTCTGATTGTATCCATTGAAAAGAACTAAAATATTCATTTTTGATTTATAAAGTTTGCTTTTGTCTGTTTTACGTCGATAATAATTAAATGTTGAAGTAGAACGGTAGAATGGCAAACTGTGCCTGTGTATTTCTTTATCTTCCTTGAAAAGGGCGGAAAAAATGGAAATCCAGATAAGAGGCAGAGTAATAGGCAATGCCTCGCGGCATTATGGAGAAATACGATATTAAATTCTGACAGTGTGGTCTCGGAAGACGAAAAAGAGCAGTCTCGCGAGAGCACTTACCGAACTTGTTCGGAATCACGTCGGGATCGGTCTCCATGGCTTGCTGGGAATTCTGAAGAGGATACTGTTGGGATGGCAGCTCACTCAGTTCCGCTGGCTTTTCATGACGGGTCTTTGAGACCCGTTCTCGACGAGCTCTCACGATCACTATAATGACAATTAGTCCGAGTGTTACGAGTGCTCCGACCACCACTCCAATCAGTGGAGACAAAACAATTCCTACGTCTTGACCTGCAAATATAAAAAAATTGTATATTTATTTACTTAGTATATTTATTTTTTGTAAGAAGGTACTAAAAGCATAAAATAAAATACTTAAGTAACGTCACGTTCTAGAAAAGGTTTTTAATCCTTTAACAGCCAAGCCTAGAATCCGCTAAATAAAAATTATAAAAAAAAATAATAATATTTATAATTTTCTCGGTTTCTATTCAGTATACGATAACTTATAACCACGTATTTATTTTTCTTGTTACATGAAAATCAGAAAATCGAAAATAGTGAATGTTGCTCAGAACTGCAACAGTGGCCGTTAAAGGGTTAAAGTATGTGAAACTCATTAAACATAAAGTACAGATCACTGGCTTTAAAATCTAGCTGAAAAATCTTCTCAAAGTTAAATTAGTTACGAAACTATTAGCTGTAAAACTGGATAATTAAACTTTCATACCTTGTTTTACTTTAAATGTGATATCTCTCCATAAAAAATAGTGTAAATAATTTTTTCAATAGCTCATTCGAAACAGAATTTTCCGAAGGAAGCAATTATTACGACGAAAATTAACTGCGAACAGCAGTAAAAGGTTTATTTCAATATTTCATCAAAAATTGAATAAGAATCAGCAAGATTTTTACTATTTTCTATCTTGGTAAATATCTTTGAAACCAGGTGTTCTTTTTTTATTTGCCGTGCTGACTTTAAGTTACGAAATTCGTTTAAAGGTAAAAACTCTTCATTTGAAAAACTGAAAATTCTCGCAGATAAAATATAATTTATTTTAAAATCCTTAAGTAGTTTTTGACCACATCAATCGTTAGACAAATGAGAATTCTGCATTCTTCAGCTGCAGGATTAACGTTCGAGTTTATATTTCATACAAGACTTGCTAAGGTTGTTGTTGAGCTGATTATACTTTGTTGGCATTAACGGAGGGTTCAGCGTGATAGTGTAAAATCGTGGGATCAGCCTGCTGTTTTTGTCGGATAATTAACGAAACTGCTTTCTTGCACCACGTAGCACCACTTCATGTGGTATGTATGTACATGTGAATGAGTTTCAGGAATGTGTAAAGGAACATGATGCTAATGATTGGTGAACAACTTCACCAAAGCATTTACCTGAAGAAGTTAAACAAATTCAATGAAAAAGAGATTTCAGTATTTAAGAAATCAATGTAAGATAAAAAATTAAACCTTCAGCCACTTTCAATTAGAAAATTATTAAGGGCGTTGGACCCAAGTGTTAAACTCAAAATTCCATTCTTCGTTTTACTCAATGAAAATTATAGATACATATTTTTTCGCCTTGTAGCGCTAATCTCTTTTCAAATATAAAACTGCATATAGAGCGAAAAAGTATTTAATTTCGATACTTTATGCATAAAACGAAGAATTCAAAATCTAACTTCAAAATTGAATATATTCATTTTATTTAAAATATATGTGAATTAGATATTTTAACGCTCTATACGCATAATTCTAATTAAAAATTGATTAATTCTACAGAGGGAAAAAATTCCAAATTTAATATTTGATGAGTAAAATGAAGAAATCGAATTTTTAGATTAAAACTTGGCTCCAACACCCTTAAAACACAATTTACGAATAAAACAGGAATCGAGTGATAAAAAGCAAAATGGTAGAAGATTTAGTCAAGTTTGAATTTGGAGACTACAGAAGAGTAACAGAGAATGGAAAGTTACGAGAGCTGTATTTATATAGTCCAAGGCGTGAAGTCATTAGGATTCATTTTGGAATAGCCCCAGGAACATGAATAATGTTAGTAACGGCGCCCTATACAAATTCAAATTCTAGGGAAAATAACACTATTCTCTCTCTCTCTCTCTCTCTCTCTCTCTCTCTCATGGGGTTCTTAAAAGGTCACCTCAACTTCATTATCGCTTACACAAACAGTGGAGCAAAAACGGATTTCCGCAGACAAATTAAGCTAGAGACTACATTCCAAACAGATTTTGATGTTCTAGACTCTGGTTGCCTTAGAACTAGAGTGTTGAATACAATACTATATTTACAGAAGGTTAAGTGATTCGACCGAGAGAATTCAACATTCCTTCTTAAGTTTACAGCTCACAAAATTACCGTGGTAATTGGTTCTTGATTCCAGTGTTAGATAGACTGAAGAGGGGGTCAGGTAAAACCGAAATAGGGCTGTGGCCAGTTTAGTGTGCGAAGGAAAAGCGAGGTATGGCCAATCAATGACGAACTCTCGAAACTGTTACGGCTTTCTACAATTAAGTGGATACCAAACCATCCTCTAACCACTTCTCTATCTGCTGCTACCCAACTGGACGTTTATTTGCTCCACTGTACCAACCTTGTCCTTCCTGCCACGTGATTGGCTCTAGAAGCACAACGGACCTCTGAGTAAAACTTCTGTATCGTTCTATCTTCCCTAATAGTGTCTCAAGTGGATCGTAATATATCTACCTACACAAACAGATAGAAGAGATGAGTTTTTCAACCCTTCTAAGCTGAAAACTAAAACTACTTGTCCTTCTAATTTGGAGTAGTAAAATCCCTTTTAATCAATACTGTAATTTGTTTTGTACAAACTTTCAAAATGCAAATGCGCTAACCCGGTAACCGTTGGCACTTGACGGTATGATGATGTTGCAAAAATGAAAATAAAAATCGCTGAATATTTAGAACTCGCGCATCTCAATTGAAATTTGTGATGTTCAAACGTTTTATTGAATAATTTAACTTCAAACTGTACGCAAGTTAAGCAACCGATATTGATCTTTGCGAAAGAGTCGAGGTAGAGGTAAAGCTGATGAACAATTAAAACAGATATTTGTCTTAAGTTAGAATCACAGAAAACCTTGTATACGCGACGCCAAACATGCAAATTACTGTGTTCTCAGTGACTTCTTTTTAGTCCTCTTGCTCTTCTTGATCCTATATTTTCCTCCCGCATTTTCGTTCTACTACAAAGTTCTTAAAAACTATGCTTGGTAGTTTGAAAGTTATAAGAAACTCTCACTGCATTATTGATGAATTATAGAACCTGCATTAATTCCAAAATTGACCTAGGTACTACATTTTTTTCTGTTTTCACATGGAAAAGTAATTTTTCCCCGATGTGGACGTTCACATTTACAGACCTGACTATTTTAGGTGAAATAAACTAGATCAAAGGAGTAAATTAATACAAGTTTAATTCCCACATAAGATCCCATATATTGAATTTAAAAACAAGTTTTAACATTGAAAAACTTTCACTACTCTTGAACTCGAAGACTAACTTTTATAGAAGATTCGCTATTGAAAGCGCCAAAGCTCAGTAAGGTCGGATCGAGATCTATTCACAGAAGGGGCGGTTTATCTTTACTACCTCAGTACCAAGTCATTTCACTCCCTGGAACTCGATTAAAGTTTCATTACAAGACTCATAGTGGTGCGTTCGTTCGAAGATAAGTGATCCTTAAGAATAACCCTAAAATGTAGATGCTATCGAAAGCCGTTTTTCATTCGAAATAGAGAAATAGCAGTCTTAGATCTGAAGGAAATAGAAATTAAGGGATAGAAATTCTATATCTGCTTCTATCTCTAAGATATAAAGGGTTAAAAATTGTTTATCCCTTTCTATCTGTCGCCTATCCTTGTCTATCTTTTTCTATCTCTATATCAATCTACATCCATGTATTTGTAGATGTAGATTGATATGGACATCTCTTTGAATCTCCTCTTTTATATCACTTTCTATCTCTTGTCTCTCCCAACCTTTCTCTTTATATATCCATCTCAATCCACATCAACGCCTATCTCTTTCAATTCCCATTTCTCTCTTTCTTTCTGTCTCTTGTACTCTCTAAAATTGAATCAGTCAAATTTCACTGATTTTCAGTGACTCTTTTCTCAAGATTTTAATCAGTGAAAATTCACTGAGAATCAGTCAAAAGTCACTGAAATTTTCAGTAATCCTCACTAAACTACTAAAAATTTCAGTGACTTTTCACTGATTTTCAGTAGATTTTTCACTAATTAAAATCGTGAGAAAAGAGTCACTGAAAATCAGTGGAATTTGACTGGTAATCAGTGAAATTTCACTGATTCAAGTTTAGAGAGTATATACATGTCTATCTCTTGTAGTCCCAATTTTTACTTTATATACAACATTAATATTTATTTTAAACCTTGGAGACTATTTATATTTCTTACGCAACATATTTTCATAACGTACTATTTTAAATTTTTATACTGGCATATTTTGCGACAAATTTATTTATCTTTACAATAAAAGATATGTAAAAAAGTATAAAAATTTTCAGAACGATGAGATAAGTATGATTTATTGGTATTTTCGCTTTATGATAATGATAGACACACTATTATCGTTAAAATTATACTATAAAAGACTTAAATTCCTCATATTGACTTTATCTTCAGCGCAAAAGTTAAAAGAAGTAAAATTTTACATCAACTCAACTGTGTAATTGAATATTCAAAATGGTGGAAAAAATATATTTATCTCTTTTCATTTTTTGTGCCATTTTTGTGAAGGGAATTATTGGGACATTCACGGAAGATGATCTTCGTAAGTAAACAAATATTCTCAATAATTGTATCGGAAATCAGAGATACATGAAATATACCAATAATAATAATAATTATTATTATTACATAATACTGAGATTAATTTATCAGAAACTTGCAGGGGACTCGATGAATTCTCTCATCAGACAAAAACGTGTTATTAATCGGCTTCCAGGTCAAGACGTACCATTTCCGTCTTCAGTTTCTACCTACACTGTCAATATTAAATTATTAAATGAAAAACATTGCGTAGGAACTGTACTGTCGATGAAAACTGTCATCACTGCTGCACGCTGTATTCATTCGGATTTATCAGCGTACAAAGTTTTTGCTGGGTCAGCATATGCAAATAATGGTTCACTTCATTATATAACAGAAAAAAGAATGCACGGCAATCATCCGGTTCAAGGGCAGAATTTTGAGACTGGTATTTCCTTAATTTATGTTCATCCATCTTTTCAGCCTAATAGAAGAGGTAATATTAAGGCCATAGGTTTGCACGTAGAACCTCTACTGTCAGGCATTACAGGTATGATTCGTGGTTGGGGAAGCTACTACTTTGGAGGAACGTAAGTGATCTAAGTACCTCAAAATGCAATGTTTTACTCGTTTGAATCGAAATAAATGTATTATGAATTTAAAAATTTGTTTCAACCACGATTTCAGGTGCCAAACGCAACATTTTGGTAGACTAAGAGCAATTGAAGTACCGATAATAAGCCATCGAGACTGTGTAGATAGCTTTCAAGGATTTTTTCCGATTACGGATGCATATTTTTGCACTCGTGATATGAACAAACAATGTGGTTATACTGATGCCGGGGCTGGTTTTGTTATTGAAAATTCACTTGCTGGAGTTTATATTGGAGCAATTGCAGGAGGAAATGATTCTCACTTTAAACCTGATGTTTTTATAATGCTGCAACATTCTGATTACCATCAATGGATTTTGAGAAACATAGTACATTAAAATATTGATTATATATGTCTTGGAAGCATGCTATTTTAAATGTACATCTGTCGTCTATCCCAGTCTATCTGTTTCTATCTCCATATCAATCTACATCCATGCCTATCTCTTTGAATCTCCTCTTTTTTATCTCTTTCAATCTCCAGCTCTCTTTCCTTTTCTATCTCCATCTATCTCTCACCTATTCACGGAAAAAAATAGTCACCAGTAATATATATGTATTTTAAGCTTCAGTATCCGAGATATTAGTATTTAATTTAGGCTCAGTATAGACCAACATGTTTTCTTATCAAATCTGACAAAAACAATCACTTATATGCGCGAAGATGTTTGTTAAACGGTTATCTTATTTAAACAACTATAATCAGGCCGATTAGATAATTGTGATTTATTTATATTTCAGCTTTAGGAAAATGAGAGACCTTGAATTTTATCGTTAAAGTTACACTATAAAAATTCATCATATTATATTAACGTCATCTACAGCGCAGAAATTAAAAGAAGTAAAATTTTTCATTATCTCAACTGTGTAATTGAATGTTCAAAATGCCGGAAAAAATATATTTGTCTTTTTTCATTTTTTGTGCAATTTTTGCGATATTCCTTCATCTTCATTGGTAAACAGATATTCTCAATAACTTTATTGGGAATCAGAAATTTAAAAATTAAAGCAAATAGTTATTCGGAGAAATTTCAGCAAAATAAACATTATGGAAAAGAGAATTTGGGTTATTAGAATAAATATAATTAGAATAAGTTATATTTTGTGATATAATCCTTTAAGGGTGTTGCTAAGGTTCCAATTCTTTCCACATATGAAGAAAATCACGACTACACAGTCGATGTGCAAGGATAATATTGCTCCTCTCAAGAGGGTTGAATAAAGGCTTTCAAAATGAAATCTTTTCATTATATTTGTTGTGTAAAATGAAAATATTCAATTTTGAGGATAGAGCTTCTATCTAACACCTTTAACAGGTGCAATATTATCTTTGTACTTTGGGTATGTGCCCGTGATTCTGATTCTAGGAAGGGCTTTTTCGCCACATGACGTTTCCCGCAGTGAAATTCTTGACTCGACCTGTCTCGCAAACTTCTACTTTAGTTTCTCACAACTGCTCACTTTACGGTCCAGCCGATGAAGCTGGGCATTGTTTGCCGAAAATGGGACAACCGTTGTCCTGTATTATATTCCTATGCACTCCGAGACAGCTCTTGCGTTACATTATGAGGCTAAGAGGAGACGTGATGGCAAAGCCGTTGGGAAATGGTGCTGGCTGATTAAACTCGGGTTTTACGGGTATTACGCGTTCCTAGGTAACACCGAATTCTACCCCCAGGTTACACTGAGAGACATATATAACAGCTTGCATCTCTTTGTTTACGCGCTTATGTCGCTTGCATACAATATACTTTTTGTATTTATGCGTGGAATGCAGGTCAGATAAAGGTAACTGATCCTAAACAAAATTTGTTGAAAGAAACAAAAGTTTTATTAGGACTAAAATTTTATTAAGACTAAAATTTTGTTAGCTGTATATAAACTAAACACTTTGTTTTTTATGGAATCCCCCGAAGATTCTGTGCAGAAATTTCCAAATCTGGCCCAAATCGGTGATGAAGCACACAACCCAAAATGGTTTGGTTGGTGGTCTCTAAAATCCTATTTTCCTCTTTCTCCTTTTTCCTTCGTTCGTCTCTCTTTCAGATATCTCGAGCCCCCTTCTGTCTTTCATCGAAGAAAGAATTTCAATTTGTGAGAGTAGCTTCCAAGTGCTTGGCCTCCTTGCAACCATGACTCTTCAATTATTTTACTTTTCCAAGGCCTTTCAATCTTGGATGGGGAAGGTTTTATATTCAGAAAAAAAGTATAGTTCTCTTAGTTTTTTAAATTTAATTCCTGCTTTCGTGTACTCTCGCTGTGACTTTAAGAGTGTCAAGTGCCTCGTCAATATTACATAATTGAATAATAAAAATATTAAAGCGGTTTCCGATCGAACTTCTGATAAAAACTTCGCCGGGAAGCGTATAGCAAACTAAAGTTAAACGAGATATATATTATGGAATTCGACCTATATTTGATTACGATAAACATGAGTTTTAAGTGTTCTAAGAACAAGCGAACGTAGTAAATTTCAAATTAACAATTTGATATAGGGAATCTGACTATTCACTTTATTCGGGCTATCACATTTGATTCATATACAAGCCGAGTGAGAGGACCAGAAAGTTGAGAAACATACCTCTACTCTTGTATTACTCCAGTGGGATTACTTGGACAAAGGACTGTTTTTGAAATGTCGTAGAAAACTACTGTAAATCCGACTAGTAGTATTTTGGCTAACTCAAGTGTGAAAGTATTCTGCGAAAATTACTCAAACTGAGTCTTTAATACCACGCTTAAGCGCTTGGTTTGCGAGTCATAATGCTGTGTGACTCGCTCTTCAAAGAATTGCAAGCTCTAACGTGTAACAAAGAAAACAGCTTTATGAATTTCGCAACAGCTTCATTTCTTTGTCCACTGTTTTAACTCACAGTGAAGAAGTAAAAATTGTAAAGTAAACATGATGAATTTCTCATTGCCATCATTTGTGTTGTTTAATACATTAGTAGATTAAAAATACATACAAAACAATTTTATAAACTTCGTTCTTAAAATATAGCAGATAATAAATGTCTGACACTTTGGGTATGAAAGAACTGCTAACCATTAACAAGATGGTCACAAGATTCAATTTTTTCATTTCTCTGACATTTCCCTGACTTTTTTCTCATTTTCAAACAAATTTTCTGTAAAAATACTATTGAAATTTTTGAAAAATTTCGCATAATATAACTTTAAATATTTTGAAATTTAGAATCACTTCACAACACTTAAAATTCGTAAAAATCTCTCAAATTTACGACAACCTTAGAAATCTCTTAAAATTCTTAAACTCCTGAAAAAACTTCAAAATCTTTTAAAATTACTAAAAATCTCTTAAAATTTACTGCAATCCTTCAAAATTCCACGAGGAATTTAAATCTTAATTTTCTTTTTAATCTTAAGGCCATGTCAGACTTATCCGAAATCTGACTTACCAGTCTCTTGGTTAAAAACATTATTCTGAATTAATTTCTGCAAGATAACTTTTTTAAAACACAATATATCAGCTTTAAACTTTGGAATATGATAATTATGATAATCTATGAATTATGATAATTATGATAATCTATGAATATGATAATCTTGTAAAATGCGTTTAATTAAATAATCAACAGCACGTGTTTTATTGTATAATTAGAATTTGGGTTAATTTAACTAGAATTTAACTAGTTATTACTTTTATTTAGGCGCAAACAAAAAAAAAAGAAAGTGATAGAGAGGGAAATTGATTAGGCATCATATTGATATAAACGATGGTAAAAGACACAATAAAACGGTTGGTTATCTGCGTCCGTGATGTATAACCGACGGGCACCCGCATTCACCCATCCTTGTGCCCCAAGGCTATAAAATATATCCAGTAAAACGGCGTATTATTCCGAACTGAGTCGGCTCGGATATGGAATAATATTTTTTTCGTCTTTCATACCGCCCACTCGCGTCCCCTGGAAGGTTCAATAGACCAGAGAATTGATTACCTCTGTCAAAAAAGCGGTGAGAGCAAGATGAATAACAAAACGAACAATGTCGCTTATACCTCGTGTGAAATGAATCAAGAATTCTTCAGTGTAGAGTTAAACAATCGGAACTTATAAGTTGAATGAATTCGAGACATAACTAATTTTATGTTATAAACTACGTGTTTTATTAATTTGAATCGAAAACAACTGTCAAAATTAATTTGCTTCCTCATCAGAGGAAGCTTTGTAGTCACTACGAATCGATTTCGTTTTCATCTATAAGTCTTCAAATAATCAAAATATAAAACTAATGTAATAAAGTAAAAGGTTCCTTGCGTGTCGTAAAAAATTAAATAATTTAATATTACTATATCTTATTTAAAAATATGAATGATGATATCAAATATTCTGCTGCAATAATTTCAAAATTTATTTTTGCTTCCTCATAGAGGAAGCTTTGTGGTGGTGACAAAATCCAGTTTCCTAAAAAAGGTTTTTTTCAACATATTTTAATGTCAATATATCTAACATGATGTCCTGAAAAATTATCCGGATGTGTGTGTGTGTGTTTGTGTGTGTGTGTACGTGTGTATGGATGCATGTCACGATCCAACAATTTCTTGAAAACGCGTAGAGATAAATTGATGAAATTTTGCATAGTTATTTCATTATACACCTAGTTGAATTTCTTACAATGGTTTAACAAAATATTTAATTTTACAAGTTTTATGTTCTTTTATAATTTTCTTAAAATTCATTTTTTCACTATAACTTCTCAAATAATCAAAATTCAAAGATAATGTAAGGAAAACGTAGATTCCTTGTGTCGAAACGAATCGATTGACCTATATTATTAATGCATTTCATTAAAAAATAACAAAGTTATGGTTAATTGTATTTTCAAAAATTAATTTTTCGACTATAACTTTTCAAATAATCAAAATTTTGACTTGACGTAAGGAAAATAAATGTTCCTTGCATCGAGACGAATCGATTGGTCTATAATATTATTTCATTTCATTGAAAAATTACAGTTATAGTTTTATTTAATTTTAAAAAATTAGTTTTTCAACTATAACTTCTCTAATATTCAAAATTCGAAGCTGACCTAAGGAAAATAAAGATTCCTTGCATCGAGACGAATCGATTGACCTATAAGATTAATTCATTTCATTCAAAAATAAGAAAGTTGTGTTTTATTGTAATTTTCGAAAATGAATTTTTCGAATATAACTTCTCAAATAATCAAAATTTAATGTTGATGTAAAGAATACTTAATACTTCCTCTATGAGGAAGCAAATCATGTTTGCTTACAGGAAGCAAAGTGCTCATTGAGTGAGCACAAAAGTTGATACAACTTTACAGCTAATTTTTATCTTTCGAGGTGCTCATTGAATGAGCACAAAAATTGATACAACTTCACAGCTAGTTTAATTTGTGAAAAGTATAGAATTATTTGATTGTTCTAACAAATGATCAACATGCATGATTGTGAATATACAGTTAAATGTATATTAAATATATATATTCAAGTTGTAAACATTTCTAAAAAAATGTGCATTTAATGAGAACATAATTGACATCTTCTAAGATATTGAAATAATGTGATTTTCAATATTTTTAACGAGGTGAGTATTTATATGAGTTGGAGAGCGATATTTCTTAACTACCTAATCATATTATAAGATTGAATTTGAGCTTTCCGAGTCGAATTTATAATAGTTGAGAATTGAGACATATATGTATAGCGCTCGCTGTCTTTCGAAAATATTTCGCGCTCGGTGGCAACCTAATTATTTCACATTTCCGCGATATTAGCAATTTCCGTCGACGATGCGGTTACTTCCGCTTTGGTGCAGGGATACGGAGAAGGAGGATCAACCCCCACTTGCTCCGATAATGATAATGGTATCCGGCACTGTCGCGAGGTTCGCGTTGTGGAAAGAGATTCCCTTAATTTTCTCGGTTCGACGAACAAGATTTACTATTATAATATAATAAGGGAATCGATGATTCTATTTGAGATTGGAAAGAGTCCCGGTAAAACCTGGAGAGAAGAAAAGAATATTATACTTACGGGACAGGAACTGAAAGCATTACGAAGATATAAAATCAGATGACGTTGCTGAGTTTAAAACTAATGATGGATCATGTACGAAATCTAAAAATACGTCTTAAATTAATGTCCTCTATAGTTATGCATTTTATCACGTAATTGTTTTAATTTCCTGCACAATTGTCTGCAAGATAAAATTCTCTTCCATTTCATGCTCAGCATGCTTCCTTTCCTTAACTTGGCGTTTTTAAGAAGAAAACATTTCTCTCGAGTTAAGCACACAGACGCGTGGACAAAATCATAACTACTTTTTGCCACAGGAATTTTTAACGAGCTCTGAATTAAGGAAAGCAATTACAGATAATGGTCCAGTAACACCCAGCTCTGAACTGGAATGGAATGGAATGGTACGATGTGGGTGAGGCAAGATTGGGGAACAGAAGAGAGATAAAAAGAAGAAGACACCGAACGAGAAAGCTCGCCAGGAAAGAGACGAATGTACAAGAGGTAGAGTAAAGGGTTGGTAGTGGCGGTGGTCATTAAGAGACTCTACCACCACCTTTACTCATGCTCACTTCACCTCCTTCTTCTGGATCATCGTACTCTTTTTGGACATTAAGCCGTTCTGCGCGCGTAATTTTCTCCGGGCATCGTCGCGTCACCGGGCGCATTTTTTACCTCAGCCTGCTTTTCTACCTTGCTCTCTCTTTTTATCCATCCGATATTCCTCTTACTCTCTAGTTAACTTCACTTAAGCTCTGTTTACCCCCAGTCGTGAACTCTGGTACTGACGTATTTCCCTAAAGCATAAAAATTCACAATATTTCATCCGTACATTATTTTTCTTCGAAATTCTATTTACTTGAATATACTTCCAGAATTTTCACTAATAATATGTCGACACTGAGAGACTTTTTGTTAGAATAAATGATAAATATGAATGAGAA
>CAJFCO010000096.1:528824-547759 GCA_904066015.1 Synergus gifuensis | reverse complement strand
AGTTCAGATAGTAAAATCTAGTGTGCTTTTTAACAATAAATACAAACACGGGTTTCTCAGTGTACATTTTCTACTGAAGTTTTTCAAATGTACGCAAATGAAAAGGAAAAGTATGTCTGGTGAAAACTTGTTTCTAGATACATCGTATTCTCTTTCCATCATACTTTGCTTTGTTTGCTCACCATCCATACCGTGCATCACGAACTCCTACTATATTTCATGTATTATTTTCTCTTTTCTTCAGGGAATTTCATTGCTCTCTGAAGCAAAGACGGTTTCAACCATCGAGAAGTCCTCGAAGCTCTATGTAAAAAGTAATATTAAATTTACTTTTCATAATGAATTTAGTTTCTTCAATAATATTTGTCATCGATATTGGATTTAATATGTTATCGAAATTATTATTTTATTTGGTACGACTTCTTATAAGAGATGCTGGAATTAATTTACACTAATGTTCACAGATAAAACTATCTGGCTCTAAATTATCGCAGAAGCTTTCACGCGAAAAATTGGGTCAAATGAAAAATACTGGATTCGGACAAATCGACGTTTAATTTGACTCGCTGGTTTTCATGTCAGCTTGCCGTCTGTCATCCATAATCTGTAATTTATGTGTGTACGTGACGTGGAATTTGACGAGAGTTTGTGAATCGTGAAAGAGGAAAGCCGTTAACAGGCGAATATTGAAGAAAGAATGATAAAACAAAAAGAATGAGAGTCGAAAATCAACAGCGTCGCCGTCGTTGATTCATCGTTGATTCATCGTTAATTCCATTGGTGACAGGGTGCGGGCAGGGCGATTCCGCGATTGGATCGACGTCAACGTTGACATGACGACTTGACGAGCGATGAGAGCCCGCGAGTCCTCATATCGACGTGGGTGAGCGTCGACGATGCAAACCAAAAACGAAAATGCTTTTTACTTGTTCATCCAAGGGATTTTCGTCTCTCTGTCTATTCTTCTTCAATCTGAACTCACGAATACCAACGCTTCTCTGTTCTCACCTTCATTTCATCACGCGAGCCGATGCGAGCTCGGTGCAATGAAATTATTTTCGATCCTGCTGTTGTTATTGCTACCTCTTACTACTTCCACAGAGATATTGGAATTTTACATGGAGTGCTCTTCGATAAATAGAAAGAATAAGGAAAAATAGACAGATGAATGGAAGGACGAAACCATGCGAACAAAGTAACGAGATTCGAGTACTAGATGGAAAATGATTGCATTTTTTATATTTCTAGTTTCTAGTTCTAGGTATTACTTTTATGTAATATTCGGTTCACTTGCTTTTCAACTCAATGGTTTGAGAAATACTTTGAAAAAAACGAGACTACTTGTCTTCTGTCACACGGTGAAGCAAACAATAAAATTTACATGTCTAGAAAAATTTAATTATATAATTAACTCATAGGATTGAATATAAATTTTTTAAAGAAAGATTTTGCAATCCAGACTGTTGTTTGAAAAATCCAGGCTTGTTAGAAAAATCTGTATTAGATTTAATATACAGGCGTGTGAAACAAATATGCACTACCCCTACTGAATTTTAATATACAGCATGGTGAATTTAAAATACTTTACTATTAAATTTAAAATACACGTATGTTAATCTTAATGTCACCGTGTCTGTGAGTTTTAAAATACATGTATATTAATTTATCCGAAAGGATAAAATTGTTATATATTATATTAATACTCGTAATTTTGAAATTGAATATATAGACATTGAAGTGTCACATACCTGTTTTCAATTTTCATATGTGCAGTTATAAAATTCGTATGCATAATGCATATATATTTCAATTTTATACACAAAGTACATTAATTAAATTTCATAATCTCTTGCATATTAAAATTGCAAACATTTATAACAGTGTACTTTTCTCATAGTTCAGTGTACTAAACATGGTATTATAAAACTGTATAGCTGTGTGCATATTGCTTCCAATACATTTATAGTAAAAATGCTACAATATTTGTTTAGGTGTGTGTTTGTATATATGGCTTCAAACCTGGCGTGTAGTGCCGAGAAAAAAGCGAATGTATAATAAGAATAAATGAAAATATCTTACCAGCAACAACTAGTTGAAACATGCAGTGTTTAGATTGTTCTCCAACGATATTGTCAGCCCAACAGGACAGGGTACCATAATCTAATTCTGTTGCTGGAGTATATTTCAGTATACTTAGGCCATTTGCTGGATCTATAGAAAATCTATCTACTGGTACTTCAACGGTCTCACCGCTATTGTTGAATTTCCACCGAAAACGATGTGCTGGTGGATCAGCTTCAATTCTACATGCAACGTCCAATGTCTCGCCTCTAGATGCGCCCACAACCACAATCCGATCGTCTTTGCAGACTGGAGCATCTGTAGAAGTAAAATTATATGTTGAGAATTTCAAAGTACTCTAAATCGAAGACTATTTATGTTATGTACAGTTTTTGATGATAATGAAAGCAGTAAACTGTAATCGTAAACTGGAAAAATATGTATTGTTAATAATCATAAATTTTTATATTCTCTTAAATTCTCTCATATTCTTTGTTTTATGATTCGAATTTATATTCTTGGGAATTTAAGAACTTCAGATAGAGTTACTTTCATCAAGAATATATGGTTTGTCTGACAAAGGACGACTTATACTACTGAGCGATTCGGTAAGTCTGACTTTCACTGCCAGCACTACTGCGGAAAATTATTTCTGTTCAAGTGAGAAAAGGAGCTCGAAATGTGTATCTGCATGTTTTATCCAAATTGAGTTAAGGTTACCATTATTTCTCCTTGTGTATATGTCAAATGTCATGTTCTTATAAGGATTGTTTTTCAAATTCTAAAAGTTGTATATTTATCCATGTCTAAAAAAAGTGATGTTATCAAATAAGTCGAAAATATCGAACACATTGTTGGCGAAAACCTGATTGGTTTTTGGGAAATTGCGCGAATTGTGCGAATGTGCCGAATTTTACGCAATTTCCAGAAATTTTAAGGGATATCATGAGGTTTCATAGGATTTTAATTAATTTAAAGAAATTTGCCGATATTTTCTGGGTTTTAGGTAGTTTTAAGGGATTCAAGGGATTTTACGGATTATATTTTATTTTATTGGATTTTCAGGAATTTTATGAGGTTTGATGGGATTTTGAGTAATTTTAAAAGATTTAATGAAATATTAATTAATTTTTAATACCATGTGGTTTACGAAATTTAAAGAAATTGCATGTGATTTTAAGAAAGGATTTAACAATATTTTGTGAAATTTTAAGTAATTTTAGAAACTTTTAAGGTTACCAATGTGAATTTTATGTACAATAAAAAATAGTGTAAAAAGTTTAAGAATAAAACATGCAGATACACATTTCGAGCTCCTTTTCTCACTTGAACAGAGATAAGTACGGCAGTAGTGCTGGCAGTGAAAGTCAGACTTTTCAAATCGTCCAGTAGTATAAGTCATCCTTTGTCAGAAAAACCATATATTCTTCATGAAAGTAAACTGGGACTAAAAATCATTTGTAGTTTTCTCATAATCAACTTTTGAATGAGATTTCATGGGATTTTGAGTAATTTTAAAATATGTAATGGCATTTTAAGTAATTTTAAGGAACATCAAGTGATTTTACATACGAAAAAAGAAATATCACTATACAACGAATTACAATTTTTTATATTTCAAAAATTTTAAATTCTTAATTATTCTGCATATTTTTGAGATCTTTTAAAACATTTTGAAATCCTTTGTCTTGGAAATTTTTTAGAATCCTCTGAATCTCTTTAACAAACAGAGAGTAAAAACGAGATTAAAGATAAAAGTAAGTTATTAAAAAAATTCACTTTCATTTGCACAATAGAGAGAGACTAAAATAATATCGATAGAATTTAGAATTTATTGTAGAAGAATCATTTTAGAATAAAGATTAATTTGTGCCCAGTCTACCTTATGTTTAATTGATGAAAGAGTGAAATAAAATTGAAAATAAAATTAATAAACATGAATGACTTTAAATTGTAAATATACTACCACCTGCCTACGATCTGGAATCCAGATAAGCATTAATGTGAGTAGTATAGGTTTCCAAGCACGCTTTCACATTTTGTCACTGCGCGACTTTTATGAGCGTTGCGACTCGGCGGAATCGTTCGTTCGACTCAAATTATGCAAAAGGAGATACTCACTGGTTTTCTCTTTCTTCCTCTTTCTTCCTCATACTTTCCCCTTCTCCCTTTTTCTCTCCTATCCTTTCTCACTAGATTCATCTGTCTTCTCCGCAAGTCATCTCTCTTTTTTCTTTCTCTTTTCTCTCCTTCTACCGCCGACGTAAAGATCGTGCCGCGAGAGCAAAGGGTCTCATATTCACCGAACACGATAACACGCTGACAACGTACAGCCATTTTTGAAACTGTCTTATCTTCGCAAGCCACTACGACGTAGATTGCAGTCTGTGTCGTGAAACTTCGACACAAGAAGTGTCGTTGCACGAAACGAGACTTGAGTAACGATGCGCAACATACTCAACTCGTATAATTGATTAAAGGAATAACCTTATTACATCTCAAATAACGTTATTTGTTACATCTTTGGCACTGTGCTGATTGTAAAGAAATTCGTTTATATTATGTCTTAATTCTTTAGAAATGACTTTACTCTATTTTGTTTATAAAGATACTGAAGTACTCTAATAGTGAAATACCCTGAGTGATTGTAATTTATTTTTCAGGTAGTTGATTACGCACAATTTTACATGTCATTTGTGAAATTTTAGATTATCATCTTATCCATATACTCTCATCGTTATTGATATAATTTATCATTGAATAAATTATTACTTTGACAATATTGTGTGAATTTCAATCGATCGTCGCCTCAGCGTTCTTACAATTAGTATTACTTGCGCTATAAGAAACTCTCTTATGAAAATTGACCACAGGAGGAATGATATTATTAATTAATTGATTAATTAACTTATTGAATACAAGTTTCTACTTACATTTCACTCGAAAACTTAGAGGTTCACTTCGGGTTTCTCGTAAAGAATTTGCAGCTGCACACACGTATAGTCCTGCACTACTTCTTGTGACGCTTTGAAGTACCAAACTTTGATTAGATCTAATGATTCTAGCCGATGTATTGTGCGTCAGAATTTCACCCTGAAACAGATATCAAAGGACTCATTAGAGCAAGGTTGAAAATGTAGATTAATTTTAAATCTTCCAAATATCTGCATAAATATCACTTGATACGTTATAATGTGGATTTCTTTCTAAATATTTGAATGCAAATTGTATTTTTTTCAGTATGCGAGCCGGCAATATAAACAATGGAATAATTTTTACCATATATGAAAACTTTTCTTATCCTTTTATTTCGATCCAAGCCAATTTTCTATTTTCCACCCGCACTGAGAAAACTGTTTGGTTGCTTCTATAGCAACAAAAAGTTTTGTCGTTCGAACCAAACATTTTTCTCAGTGCGCCCGTACTTTAACGCAGGTAGGGCTGACCTAAAATAGCCTATACTACTTGAGATATAATATCCTTTCTCTGAAAAACTTTAAAATCACTTAAAATTCCCAGATAATTCTTGAAATTTTACGGTAGCATTTTAAATCCCTTTATATCTTTTAAAATTCGTTAAAAGTATTAGAAATCTCATCAAATTTCATGAAATCTTCTAAAATTTCACATAATTTTTTAAAGATAAGAAAGATCTCTTGAAATCACTTAAAAATATTAGAAATCTCTAAATATTCCATAAAATCCCTCGCAATTCTTAGCAACCTTTTCAAATATCTTAAAATTCCTCAAAATTTCAGGACAACATTAAAAATTCCTTAAAACTCCTACAAATCTTTTGAAATCCTTCAAAATTTCACGAAATATCTTGAAATCCTTTAAAATTCCACGAATTATATAGTTTCAAATCTGATTGCCTTTAGAATGACTTCAAGTTGTAAGAAGAATATAATATTATATTTATGTTAATAATATGACATATATATATATTTAATTTTGAACAACTTTGAGAGATAAAGTTCTCTCAAAGAGAAATAAGTTGTACTGAAAAGTGGAGAAGGGTTAATTTCACTGTTCGGGAGAGCACTTGGTATAGCTACAAAGGAGTAACCGATCCTCTCCAAGTCCTACCTCTTTACCGCAGTGGAGTAATCGAGGATAAACCCTAGGATTTAACCGGGGCTTAACCTATGCTAAGCGCGCTAAACCGCCTTACCGAGACTCGGCCAGACTGTAGCCAGCAAGATACATAGATTACAATCTAGTTTAATTGAGTTAGCCGTTAATAGCCGGAAACATGTAGCTGGAGGCAGCAATTTTTCGCCTCCCCTTTCCTCTGTATTCATTTTCGAGAAGAGAAAACTTTATTCCAAGTCAACTAAACTCACTTGGTGAAAGCGGGTATATGATCGTCTTTTGAATCGACGTATTTAAGACATCCTGTAATGAAAGTTCTGGCTGCAAAATTTTCCTGGAAACCTCTTTACAAGCTCCTTTTTTTTACAAGTTTTGCTTTTCTTAACTTTTTGTATTTACATTTAATATTAGTTTTGCGAAAATTCGTTCAGTAAGTTACTTTAGAAACAAATTATAGTGCGGGAACTTTTTCAGCCTGAAAATCAGATTTTTTCCTATTTAAAAAAAAAAAAAAAGATAAAGGTGAATAATTTCCACTGCCCTGAATTTAAATCTAAGTTATAACTTTACTTATTAGGTATCACATGGAATTATACAATTTTGAATTTTAAACGCGAGTCCAAGCTAAAAGTTTCGAATCCCTAGGCTTTTTAGTACCGGAAAGTTTTAAGTTTGAAGGCTTTCAAATAAAAACTGTTCCATTTTAAAGGCACTCAATTTGAAAGAAAAGGAAAGTTTATACATTTTTGGATTTTAATTGATTTCATTTTGAACGTACATTTTAATGTTTTATTTCGAAATTTAGCGTCTTATTTTGAAGGCCTTGGGATTCAGTTAAATACGTTAATAAAAAGAAAAAAAAAGACCGATAGCTTTAAGTTCACCTTCTCTTCAGAATTGAGTGGAGTAAAATGCTTCTAAGGATTATAAAACAATTAAATAAATCTACCCTTCCTCGAAACCGATAGTCGGTGTGGTCCTTTTTCATCGAATCCACTCCTTCCTTCATTTGGTCTACCTATACATTTCCTTCTTTGTCACCCATTCGCCAGGATTCAAATGGCCTCGTTTCAAATCGATTTCGAATCTTCTTCGCAAATCGGCAGGGGGATTTTATTGGTAGGAAGGATTCACCTCTGGTGATATAACTAGAAGGAAAAAAAGTAGGGGGTAGATCACTAAAACTTCTGGTAAAAAAGGTATAAGAAGGGTAAAGGAGAAAAGAAAAAGCAAGGGGCTTTCTCAGTGCCTCAGGAAATGACTGTCGAAGACAAAAGCACCGATGGACTGGTAGATGGAAGTTCCTGTCCCTGGTTTGATTAAACTAAACTCGCTCGCTGTTCTTCCCCAGCCCTAGTCAAATCGGTCACGGCCTTTGGCTAGTTACACGCAAAATTGTCTAAACGCGTTGATTACTATTAAAAAAAAGTCGTAGCCTCGAGCAAATCTTGCTTGATGAACGTCCACTCTTCTTAAAAGCAACATGACTAGTGACTTTCAAATTTCAGAGTATTAGATTTGTGTCAAGTTTGACTCTTTTCCTATCCAGTAATTTTTTAATATTTCATCGAGAATCTTTGACTATCAAACTCTAATCTTTAGAATTTTTATAATAGACTTTCCTTGCCTATGATTGTCTCAACAAAAGGCGAAGTTAGGTTTGCAAAATGTGAAAGGATTTCACATGATTGTGACAAATCTTTTGTGTCGTAAAAAATTACAGGTTTGTTTTATGAACACGAAGGTGGTACAATTCTGTCAGTGTGGTATTCTGAGAGGAGAATAAAACTATTGTAAAAGTTGGTGCGATGCACTAGCGATTCAGGAATCGTCAATACAAACTTTCAGGGAAATCCTTTAATGAATGACTTAAACCGATTCTATTAGATTAGTAGAGACGGAGATTACAGGGAATATTGAATCTCATACGAAACTTTCTTCAAATTTTCAGTAGATACACTAACAGTGAAAGAAACTTTAATGAATGAAGATCGCTTTTAGTTAGTTATACACGGAGTAGTGTATTTGAAAATGATCTTCATGATTAATAGTACACTTTGAAAATACTGTTTAATTTCCCTCACTTTTCCTGACTTAAAAGTAATCGAATCACAAAAGAAGTAATAAAAAATTTGAACTGGTTTTTTCCGTAGTTTATCCAGCCTTGTAGCTTTTTACGACTTGGACTCTTTCTTTCTTTATTTCTTTCTTCCAACCTCTTTATTATTTCATTCGACATTCCCATTTTCTAAACGGAAGTAAGAAGCAGTAGACGATGGCAAACAGGTTTGTGTTGTCAGCTGCTCCCTTCGTTTATCTATCTTTATTCTACTTTTTTTTTCATTCCCTCCTAGTTTATTTTTACAATGTTCTTTACCCAATCTTCTATTCCATCTGCTGCACGCGACTATGTACCATTGTGTAGAAAACTTGTAACCCGCTCTCTTATTGCAGTTTAAACTGTTTTCAGCATTTTAGCGAGCTGTTTCTTTTGTCATCACAATGGGGAAAGTAAATCCCATTGAAGTTTGCTGCATGAACACTTTACTGTGCTTGTTTTTACAAGTATACTTACGGAACAATTATTTAATCCAGTAATCTCCAAGTGAAAGTCTCATGGATTCGATATTATGAGCTAAACAGAATGAGTTGAACACATGAAACGTATGACTATTTGGCTTTCTGAGTTAAAATTAACCAACTTAAAACTTAAAACTTAAAACATAAACTTAAACTTAAAACTTGATAAATTTCTTGAGCGAACTATATCGATTATATAGTTCAAACTTTTCAATATTCGACAATTACGTCAACTTGAAGAACCTCGACTAAATTCGAAGGGCTCTTTATCGATTTCAGAACAACAGTTCGTGATGGAGCATCATCTTGAAACTTTGAACTCAGATTTTCGGTCAGTTGGTCAACAGAAATTGTCGTTCATCAATATCCCGTCTACTTTTATACCGTCGATTCACTAAAAATTTTCAAAGCACCTCTCTCGTCTTGAGCAATACTATTGGTCAGCCCTAGGCTATTCTCTGGAAAGGAATCTTGGTCGTCGCAGGAATTCTGTGGGTTCTTTCGTACCGAACAAAAAGAGTAGGTAGCGTCACAGTAGGGCTTTCATTCCGGTCAGACGACACACTGATTCCTTGAAAAATTGACAACAAGACTGCGCCTCACTCTTCGTATTCCTTTCTTCCTTGCAAGCTTCTCTCATATGCCATTTTTCATTTGTTCAAGTTTTAAGATTATTTACAAATTTTAACAGTGTAGTTTTATAACGCATTTGCCCTAGTCTATTCCTTCTTTAAATAAAGCACTGTTTCCAGGATATTTACATTTACCCAAATAAACATATGAAAGGAATGTTGAAAAGCATACTTTAAAAGCTCTTCCTTTTTCAAAGACTTGATCGGTGATAGATCAACGAATATTTCCTCCAGAAAAAGTTACTTCAAGTGTAAATAACACGTTCAGAAGCGTGAAGATACTTCACGGAAGCCGCTGATTCGCATTTCTTTTCTTTACTGAGCCGCTTGTGACGTGTATTTTCTATTATATGTAAGAATTTATTTTAATTGTTTTGTATTTCGCGCAATATTTAATGAAATTGAATGGGTGTGTCTTCAGTGAGAATGACCTATCACCTTGTTTATTGAAATGTAAAGAGTAGGGAAAGATGAGCTTGGCAAGACAAGGCGTGACATGAGATCGGTCTCTTTTATTTGAATATTCGAACCTTCAAGACGGATTTATCTGTAAACGTCACGCTTAGGTCAGCCAAAGTACGCCTACAGGTGAGCCTTCGAATTTCGCTCTTTAACTTATTCATTTGTTCCAAAAAAGGTAATAGGATATATTTTTAAAAGTGTATGTGTGTGCTTTCATTTGTGCAGGGTGACGTTTTCTTGTTTGTTATCTCACATCGAATTTGAGGAGGCTTTGGGAATTCTGCGCGACCAAAATTAAATTCCACGCATCGATAGAAAGCCGCCTGTGAGAGGAATGATTTGGTGGATGTAGAAAGCCAGATCTGGTGCTTATTGATATGCCATCTGGGATCGACGATTTTGTATTCGACTCCATTTCTTGGTCATCATCTAATTGAATCTGCCACTTCTCCACTCGTTGTATCCAGGTATTTTCTGCTATTTCGCCGACCAATTTGCTCCTTAAATCGTATCTTTTCTTGACGCATTGTTATCGATTCTCTATATACATGTCTTATTCGTATATTTTAATTGGTATTTATTGTATGTGAATTGGATTTCTGATCGTTTTAATTTATCATTCGCGTCAGTTTCGATTTTATTTTATTTCGATTTTTATTCCTCACGAATTGACAAATTTATGTATGGTTGCTAATTATCGATCTTTGAATGTTTTTTATCGCTCATGCCAATTTCAATTGATAATTTAGAGTAGGATGTTTATCTCTATAGTCAAATCTGAATTAGTCTTAAGGTTTATAACGTTTTCATTTATATTTATTCTGTCCTTGATTGACTCATTTTCTTGAATGTAATACAATATACATGGCTATTTAAATTGACTATATATTCTCTCTCAACGACTTTAATTGCCAAATTTCCTATTTACATTATTTCAATCAATTCGTATCTCTTGTGTCTATAGTTTTCATTGATTAATTTTAACGTCGTTTCTTGCAAATTGAGATATACGGAGTCTTTCTTAAATTCGAATATTATTCCGCTCACAAGAAAGTGAAAGACGTTTGGCTATCCTAAAAAAATATGCTACACGCCTTTGTTATATAAAAAATATAAATTTGTTATATATAAAACGGGCTTAAATTAAGCGGTGTTATAAACAAGCTGTGACACAAGCTAGATTTTTTTTCTGTGCATAACATGCATTGTACTTATGTGTAAAATAGGTCGTAGAGAAAAACCTCTGCAAAGGAAAAGTCTACTTCTCAGTCTGGAAATACTTCGCAAGGATTCGTGGAGTTCATATGGCTCGCGAAACGCGTGTGAGCCATAACTTGCCTACTGGATGACGACGACCAACTACCACGACAACTATATTATGACGACTATGAGCGTGATGTTGGTAGCTATGACAACTGGGAGCAATATAAGTACGAAACACGACATTGCGCTTGCCAAACTTACAAGAACATATCGAAAAGCTAGAGCACATTTTTAAAAGTAGGTACGTAGGTTCGCTAAAGTTGGTTATATGCACTCCAATTTTTTTCAACCTTTTCTCCCTCTCTTTCCTTTCCTTTTTCCTATTTCCATGCCTTCCTTGCATTCTGTGTTTGCATCTCGGTCGCTGCGCATTTCTACCACGTTTCATGCCGGATGTGTCCCAAACGTGCCGCGAGACTCTGGTATAATATTATAGGATTTATCATTCCTTGGCACCAGTAATAGAAATTTAACTATATATGTATATTTGGAAAATAATCAACACAACAAAACAATACTGATGCTTCATTCAGATCCCAACTATTATAGGGCTTTTGGGCTATATATATATATATATATATATATATATATATATATATACGGAAAAAACTGTTATGGATGTGACAACGAAAGAAATAGTAAAATATGGTACAACTAAAATTTATGGTTTCCACTACCACGATTGTGGTTGCCATAACCACAACTATTATATGACAACAACAAACTATGTGGCAACTTTTATTAAATAGTTGCCACATAGCTGTGGTTGTTGTCACGTAAGACTTGTGGTTTTGGCAACCACAACCGTAGATGTGGCAACCGAAAATTATTAGTTATACCATATTTTACTATTTCTGTAGTTGTCACAACCATAGAGTTTTTTCAGTGCATAATTAATTTAAATTACTTCTAGCGATTTAGAAACTACTATTTTTGTAACATACAAAGAACGCCCTTTAAAAAGTACATAAAAAGTGTACATTGCTTTTTCTTGAAAGAGTAAAAATAATATGAAGCTTGAGTATAACAAACAGCGATTTCTGAGACAAAAGGGTCGTTAAAGAACGCGTAGTATCATCGCTTGTGGGTAAGACCTTTGTGCTTTCACTAACTCACATAATAGAAAATTATTTATGTTAGTGTTTCGACAATCTCGCGCACACGTATACCTCTTGAGAGGGTTAGGGGGTTGTTTAACCCTCTTATCCCACGTAATGCTTCATACGTCGGGGTCGCTCGATGAAACTTGAAATCCTTTATTTACATAATATATGAGCTCTCCCGTTATACTTGGTTGTCGAGTCAAGTCTTTGCAAGATAGGCGATACTTACATACACAAGTGGATTATACTCTGTGCATGCAAAACATATACAGGGAAAAAAGCTAAAGAAGAGAAAAACTGAAGGGAAAACAAAAAATGTGAAATTAAAAATATAAATATACGCATATGTGTCAAGAGGAAGTAAGAGATTAATATTAAATGGAGGAAATCCAGAAATACGTTGGCGTTTTCAACAAGAAGTAGAACCACAAAAGTCGAAAATCAGAGGTAAAGTAAAAACAGATGTTCAACGGGTGGAAGGTCTGTGACGAAATTGCATTTTAAAAATATGATCCAACTTCATTTTACTAGAAGAGTCGGTGGTGTAATCCGACTCTTCTTTCCACTAACATCCTGCCTCTGAATTCGTTTTCTCTCTGAAAACTTATCTTTTGCAAAATGATCTCTTCTTTTTAGTGCGTTGAAGTTTTTTTGGGGGATTTTCGAAACAAAGGAGTCACATTCGAATATCCTGAGAGGTTTTAAAAAATGTGCGGCCTTATCTTCTCGCGGGAGAAGTACTCAGAAAAAAGAGGTCGTAAGCTGTAGGAATTGGCATGAGAAGAGGTGGGACGTAGAGAGGTATTAAAAGTTAAAGAAAGAGGATAGTGAATGCAGAGAAGGAGTACCAACCTGACCAACCATAATAGAGTGCAGTGATTAAATCGCTCTCTTTCGTAGCCATTCAGCCGAACAATCGGGAAGTCCTGTTGGTACCTGATTCATTGAGAAGCCAATAGTGGTCTCGATCAATGAAGAAGAGTTCGAAGAGTTTCAACTTTTTATCATTCTCACAAAGTGGATAGTTGGGCTACTGGAACCAATATGGCTGATTCAGAAAATTAGATTAACTTTTTGGTCCGCATTCTTTGTTACAGAATATCGAGTATGAATATACTAACCGTGGCCGTAAGAAGTATAAAAGGTAAAGGCAATGCTGAAGCTTGCAGTAGAGTATATTATAAAATGTAAAGATTGAACAAGAAAAGAGACTTTAGTAGATTCAAATGGAGGAATATCATTTATATGACCAATAGACACATCACTTTATGGATGTATGGTATTACATGAGATTTTATCGATGATAATGCTCTTGAATTTGAATTTGAACAAGTATACAGCTGTACATAGGTCGCTCCTGCGTACACAGGTCGTTTGCATAAACACAGTCATCGAACGATGTACATCAGTACACTTGTACGATTCTAGTGGAATCTCATTCAAGTCTTGTATTGCAATGTATCTACTTGTAGCACGAGATTCGATTCGGTAAATTCGTACCTTAATGCCAACTTCAATGGAAGTGGAACGATGTCGAGGGAGAAACGTCAAGGGTCATTTTCTCTTAGTTTGGGTTGAATTCAACCGACCGTGGATCAATCCATTTCGTTTTCCATCGACTGGTCGATGTGACAGCGCACTCCTCAGGATGAATGCGAATGGGCTTTGGATTTTCCAAGTTTTAAATTTCAAATGGAAAGAGATATTTGAAGGAAGCTATAAAGCCATTGGCTAAAGTGAACACATAAAATATGTATAAAAACCTCGTGAATAATTATTTAGGATTTGGATAATGGGGTCTGACTAATTAATAACTCATGAAGATGAGATTTCTCATCAGAGAAAAAAAATTCCTCATCTTAGATTTCTCTAATAAAAATACATATATGAGAGATTATTTGAATAAAAGTGTGACATTCAGAGGAATTTAGAGTATTTACTTTAAAAACGTCTGAGCAGTAATTGTCAGTAGGTTGCAAAGGCGGTCATTTACATAATCTTTCAGCAGCTATGGTAAAAATTCCGTAGCTTATATATACCATAAACCACTGCGGAGCCCATTATATTTATAACAGCAAAGCTGTATAATAAAACAAGGTTGTCTTTTAAAGAAAATTTTTTAAAAACGTAAAACTTTAATGGGATGCGGTATAAATACGAATTGGAGATTATTACTATTATATGTATTATTATTAGTATATGCAGGCATGAAGCACCACTTTTAGCGTAACAAGATTATTTATTTAGTAGATGAAAACAAGATTGTATGCAAAAGTCTGAGAAAAAATATATTAACTGTCAAACAGAGATATTAATGAGACACAGTAGTCTGCTAGAAATGCAGGAAAATTGTCACAATGATTTTGTAATGAATAACTCGAACTATAGACCGGATACAATGCCAATTCAAAACTTCCTTCAAAGTTTAAACAGTTAAATAATAAAAACTTGGCGAGATTGAATGCAATTAAGTGAAGGTTGAGTCGTTAATAAAATTCAGTTCTGCTTTTAGAGCGCAGAAAATGTATTAAAGAGGAAGGGAGAATCGTTAATAAACCTCAGTATTGAAATTCGATAACTTTTTTATAACTTTCAGTATATAAAGCCTGTTAAATCTTGCAATTTGTCTAAAACTTTGTTTAAGACACGTTTTCCACATTTCCAGTTTTAATTAAAATCCAATAATATCTATTTTCAAACTTCTTTTTCTTGTGCTTTTTAACTTCAAAAATATGCAGAGGAAAAGTTTTTTATGGAAGATTCTTATTGTGCAAATGTGCACGCATGGTGTAGAACAAATTGACAATTAAATTATCATAAACTTACATTATGGATCCAAGAGAGCTTCGACCAAGGCGGGTTTGCTTTTATATGACACTCGAAATAGACGTCATCCCCTTCCTTGATATCCTCAGGGCTTAAGGTCGAACCTAGACTCAAGGAGACACTTGGAGGATCTGCAATTAGAGAAAAACTCTCCTTAATAATTTTAGTTACCTGCAATATCTAGGTTGCAATATATTAAGGTTGTTTTTTGAAAAATAAAGAACGCCGAAATCCAATTTGACTTAATGAAAACCTATATAACAAGAAATGTGATCTTCTTAGAAAACAATTTCTGACAATTTGAATTCAAGTTACTTTACCTAATAAAATTTTCCAAATCCTACCCATTCTAATTCTTTTTTTAATTTCGTGCATCAAATGATGAAACGATAAAATTCAAAAGTACGTGAGGGGAAAGTTAAAGGCGCATGTGAATTTCACTTTTATGAGGAAAGGAATAAAGCACCTCCTTAGAGAGTCTCAGACATTTTTTTCCAGTCGAGAAAAGACGAATGCGGGAAAACTACTTGCAAGTTCGGCTTATCACCCCGTGACCCTCGTAGAATTTTATTACTGTGATACGAGCTTAAGACACGTTCGTTCCAGTTCGTCCCGAGGAAAGACTGGTGTGTCCCTTAAGATGGCCTCGTTGGTATTCTCAATATTCTTGTTTCTCTTTCATATTTTCTCCCTTAAGCCATTTCACTGCTCGTACTGAGTGTCCTTTCACGTTTTCCCTCTTTTTCATTCTACTCGTTCATCTATCCACCTTTACCACTCTGTATACATATATCTATACATATATACAGATGTATATTCAATATATACAGGTACTCATGTATTCTTTCATCATGCTTCTCGTTTCAGTCCACTTAGTCTCGATGCAGCCGACGCGACGAAGAACTGGTGACATCAAGGTGCTGTAATTTCGAGGATCTACGACGACGGTCAGCGTAATTGAATACGTGACGTGACGTCATTTCCGCATTCTGCACATTTTCCGGAAACTTACTGGATCCATATCTCTTCTGCCTTCGCTGTTTAGGACGGAATTATTTATTATTTATTCTGTGATATACAATTTTGTAGGATAAGATCAAATCACGAAAATTCGTACAATACTTTTCTGTACACTTGATCTCTTGATGAATTATAGTTGCGACATATTTCTCTCACGAGTAAATATAAATACATGCTTCAGGGGACTGAAAATATATATTTTTTTGGATCATAAAGAAAATTTTTCACGTTTAATGTTGCATTACACCGTCAGTTATTCATTTTCTTTCCTTTTGTTTTTTATTCTTTCGGATTCTGAAAGTAAATAACAACCCTTATAAAAAAGCGGTTATTTGAATTTGTTGACGCTATGTTCAATGAAGCACGTTCTGCATACAATAATAATCGACTGGAGATGAAATATAACGTGGTTCGATCTCTAATGTAATAAATATATTTTAAGGTCTACAATTTATATTCTGGGTCTTTGGCTCCTCCCTTGAATGTCACCCTGACTAACAATGAGATGGCGATCGTAATCTTCCCTCTAAGAAAAGTATATATTTACATGGGATGCCGGGTATTTCTTGACTCAGTTTTGAATTATGAATTTCTGAACTAAAAAAAGTGATAATTCTTTTAAAAGCTCTCTACTAAACAGCTATAAATATTTTTATACGCGTTTTGAGGACTGTGAAAGTAAACGAAAATATAATTAAGTGTGAGCGAATGAAAAAAATGTCTTCAATTCTGTTATTTCCCTTCGGTCATCTTTACGAGGGTACCTTTCTTATTCGATTTTTTTTACGGTGAGTAAGGACTAGCAACCAATCGCTGGTGGCTCGTTCCTTCGTCCTATGAATGTACGTGCACGGTCATAAAAAAGAAAGTAAAAGGAATCGTAGGAGAATACGAAATTACTCACACACGACGTCGATCTTCCAAGACGTCTCCAAGAAAAGTCCAGTCACGTTTGGATTTTCCGCCCTGCAAGTCACCGATTTCCCATCGTCTTCCTCTCCTGGTACGAATGCCACCCTGCTGATCGTACGATTCTCACTCTTCTCCTCCTGCAAATCAACCAAGAAGTTTTCTAGATGAAGATGAAATTGTTAATTACATTTTACATGAATGCGGACATAAAATCAATCATTGGATTGTTGACTATGTGGCGTGCGGTACTTTATGGGCTATATACACTTTTCTCTTTCCAATCTACTTTTCCAACCACATTTTTTAACTGCTTTTTTACCCCCCTATTCCAAGCTCTTTTTTTTCTCCAATTTTTGTACACCCCCTTTACTCAGCTTCTATTTCTAACACTTTTTTCCAAGCACATTTCCAAATATTTCCTCACACCTATTTTACTAATTTTTTCTACCCATGTTTAAACCTCCTATTTCAACGTCATTTGCGACCCCTTTTTTCAAATATAATACATCTTCAAATCTCTTTCCTATGTCCTTTCTAGATCCGTTTTCCAAGCCCATATTTGGTGCACCCCATATTTTCCTACCCCCTTTACATCTTCCAATCTTTAAAGAATGCAAGATAGGAATCAAATTAAAAAAAATTGTATAGAGTTTTACATGCCCTTTTTTAGATCCTGTTTGGTCCTGAAAACCGCTGAAATCATACACTTATTTTAAAAAGCATCCTACGTTCTACGGGGGAGAAAGGCCTTTTCCCCCTTGGTGCAAAATATACCTTTATTTGTTGTTGTTGGATGTTTTGTTTTGGACGTATAAAAATAACTTAAATAATAATTTTGTTTATTAAAATAAAAAAGTCATAAAAAAAGGAATACTCTTACGACGATTAACGAAAGTTTCAAAATTTAGTATTAGCAAAAGAGGAATATAATATTGTTAATATAATATTGTGTTAGTAATATATCTATCTTTAGCAATAATAAGAATTTCTGAATTTTTATGCACATGACATGAATTTTATTGCATCAAATATTTCTCCCCTGCATAAAAAATGTAACCAGTTTCTATCATCAGTGATAGACCGTGTGTAAGAAGCTAGCTATATATATCCAACAGCGCATATCATGGAGGCAAATCCACCATTCCTGGGAACTCAACTAGGCTATCGAGGAAAATCCCATTCCCGACGTTCTTTACATAATATTCACGAGTTTTCGTGATCATCTCTACGTCTGCGCAAGAGATTTTCTTTATGCTATGCTACTATTCTCTCTGATTCTAGAATTTAGAAGAATATCGTCAAATCGCTGTTGTTGGAGGAAAGCAGATCTTTTATTTGTTGAATTTCTAACTTCCAGTTTGACTTTTATATCCTCTTAGCATTTATAAATTATATATTCTTCAAAATTGTTTTAAAGCGATAGATTGATTTATAAGTAATGAATTAACTTTGTGCTATAATTCGAAATTTGCAACTACCCGATTTGCAAATCTTTCAACTTAAGGACGTTGGATCAAATTCAAATCTTAAAATGCAATTTCCTCGTTTTATTTAACAAATATTATAATTAGATATTTTTTCGCTCTATAGCGCTTTTCTTTTCTGAACTCGGAATTTTTCTATAGAGCGAAAAAAAATTTTATTCTTAATACTTTTTGCACAAAACGAGGAATTTGAAAACTATCCTCAAAATGTTAGATTGATATTTTTCGCAAGAAATACTGAAATTATAGACTTTTGCGCTTTGTACGTGTAATTCTACTTAAAAATTAAGCACTTCTATAGAGCGATTAAAGATTCAATTATAATCTTTGTTGAGTAAAACTAGGAAATTGATCTTTGAGATTAGAACTTTGATCCAATGCCCTTAAAATTGTTCGACCATAAGGCAAAATTTCTATTATATTTCTTGTAATATTTGTTGAGTAAAATGAGGAGATTGAATTTTGAAGTTATGACCTTTTGAACCTTTATAAATTTT
>CAJFCO010000096.1:499308-528724 GCA_904066015.1 Synergus gifuensis | reverse complement strand
ACACAGTTTAATATTTATGTACATTTTCAGCTATAAAGTAGAAGAATGACTTGGAGTGAGTTGTGCCCTCACTTTCCCGCCAAAGTGGCCACCGGGTGCACTCGACGTTTTTAATTTCATATTCAAAGTTGGGTTGCACTCGACCTCGCTAACCATCTTACCCTGATTTTCTACTTCTGAACTGAATGAAAGTAGGTTGTGCGTTAGAGAACGAATTATTGTTCGCAAATTATGTATTGAAATAGCTTTAATTTGAAATAAAAGAAAAGTGATATGTTACGACATCTTTATTTTCCATCTCATGTAACCGAAGTTTTACTCAACTACCGTAACTGATTTAAAATTATTTGATTGAGATAATGAGATCCACATCCGTTCGCTAAAAGAAAAGTTCTCGTTGAGATCCTCGCAACGGATATCCAATGACTTATACAATCTCGCATGTTGTATGCGTTATCCGGCATTAAAAGAACCGACGGAATTTTTAAAATGCAGCACAATACGAATGAAACAAAAACAGAATAAAACACAAAAAATGATAACGTTACTGGGAAAGAATGCAATCCGAAGCTACGTTTCAAGCTCCGTATATTATTTTGCGGTTAAACGTGACTGAACGAACGATGTAGAGAAAGGGAAATGAGGATAGGGGTTTTGTACCGACCCTTTGCCCCTTGGTATCCCTTAATTTCGAGCAATAATAAAGGGAAGCCACAGACCAGCCAGGCGAACCATAAGCAACAAGGCACTGCACCGGCTGCACAAAACTGAACATATCTACTTCGTATTCCGGTTTAAAAAGTCCAATTTTTGTGTTATGGTGGTCGAATACGAAACTCTAGATTTTATAGCAGCATGCATTAAGAGTACTATACAAAATACAATTAAGCCACAAAGGCTGCGTTTAATCTTAGAGGTTGGACGTGTTTGGTGAAACATAATTCTCTACCAGTTTTAGATAAATCAAAAGCTCAGTCATTTTAAAACGGGTGCAAATATTTTTTGTGAATTTTTTTCAGCATTATCTCAAAAACAGTTCTTTTTATTTCTCTATTTTACGAATGGATACAGATGACCAGTAAACTGTGGAAAATTAGAGTGCACTATATTGCGTACAGCAAATGAGATAGTGAGTTGTTGCTTCAACGGGTTGATCTCATAATTATAATGAAAATGTGCAGAGATATAGGTGGCCTCTTACTCAGTGAGCCACTTGAAGTTAGCTGCGAGTATAATAGTAATTTCCGGACAGATATTAACATAAACAGATCCTGTAACCGTCTGAACACGTAGAGTACTTCTATCGCCCTACCAGCCTGATTATCCTACTCCCATCTACTCTCATTCAAGTGTACCCCTCTTTCTCTCTCTCTGCCTCTCTCACGCCCTCCTAGTGAAGTCTTTTCAAGTACCTGTGTGTCCATTTCAACATTCCATACATCCACACATGCATACAATAAAGTGGTATTGTATTTCTTTTGCGGACAATCTAAAAAATATTCCTAGAAACACCTCTTGAAATCCTGTAAGGGCAAATGATAATAATTACCACATGCACTTAAAATTCGCTGTTTCATAAAATTCTTTAAAATTATCGTGTAATACTTTAAAATTCCTAGAAACCCCTTAAAATGTTGAAAATTTCTTGAAATCTTTAGAAACCTATAAAATATCAAAGAATGCTTGGCAAGTCTTTTTAGTCCCTCGAAATTGTTGGAAATCTTCTAAAATCTGTTAAAACAGTTAAACGCATTTCCTTGACATTTCCCTGATTTCCCTCAAATTTCCCTGACATTCCTGACATGTGGCAACCCTAAAACATCGAATTATGTATTTAAAAAATTAGACAAATTATTTTTCAAAATATTTGTTCTGAGGAAAAACAAACTAGAAAACAGAATTCGCTTCCTGAAACAGAATACAAATCATTCAGCTTGAGGTGAATATTGGATGCACAAAATTGAAGAGCGGTAAACCTCGCCAGCATCCGAAACGCAAAAGTGAATAAAATGCATGTACTACTTGAAAGCAGAAAGATTTCAAAGAAATTTCATACAATATACCACTTACATATGAGAAGTTAGAGAACACATGCAAAGAAATGACTTTTGTTTCTGACCTTAACGTGCCTCAAAGGCCTTTTTCCCTTGTACCACGTAATAACTGCTGATGGTCTAGAACCCGTTGTTTCGCATTCGACGTCATAGTGGCGTCCAGCAAGTAAGGATTCCTTTCCGCTTTCTTGATCACGTGGTTTCCGGATGGTAACGGTCAAAGGTTTCACTGAAACAGATCAAAGCATCAAAACTTGACTCGTTACGAAGTAAGTTCTTGCTTAGCATGTGATATGGAGAGATGGCAGGTACTCAAATAATAATATTCCGGTCTACATGTGCTATACAATTTTAGACTTAAGGAGTTTCAAAATTGTACAATCTATAATGTATTTTCACGTAGAAAGCTATAGTGATTTATTATTTACTCATACAGAGGAAAGGTGTCCACAGTTGTTCAATAAAGTTTGAGCCTGTAAAGTTTGATACGTGAAAATGAAGGCTAATCCTTCATGTGATTAAAATTTTAAACAAGACTTATTTTTGGCCACAAATGATAAAATTTCGTTAAAGATTGGGTAAGAAGTGCCAAAAGCTTCGAAAATAACGTTTGGATATTGGGATAGAAGTATTTAAATATTAAAATCGTTTTCGAAGGTTTCAAATGGTTGGCAAGTTTATAATTTCAAATAAAAACTTACAAATTTAGTTTTATGTCGACTATGAGAGAGAAAAATCTCATTTTCCGTAATATTTTTATGCAATACGCTTTACGTGTCGATATTGTTTTCAATTTTGCTGCGAGGTGACGATTCTCCTGACGGCAACCGTTAGCGCGATAAATCCGACTTTCCAATTGGCCGATACCAGCAGGCCAGATATGATCCATTCGTCCGTGAAATACGAAAACTACGAGCAGTCGTTATAACGGGTGAGCGTAAAAAAAGTTGCGAGATATAGGGTCCAGATACGATTGGAAACGATAGCAGCAAAAAATTGGAATGTAGAGGATCACAATATTTAGATATGTGTGTTTGATTGGATATTTTATTAAAGTTTATCTAGATGACAATATTTCTCCAACAATATTTCTGCCCGTTGCTTTAAAAATAGTTCGACTAAAAGCAACACAGTTTTTCTTTCTCTTGCAAGTGTCACAGCATTTCTCTTTATGTGATATACAGAACATTTTTAGGTTCTGTACAAAGTTTAAGAAATTAAAGGCTGCTATTACTTGACCTTCTGAAGAAAATGGAACTTTGATCCTCAGCTTCATTTGGTAATAAACCAAAGCTAGACAAAAATAGGTTTGGATTGTACAGAGAGTAATAATGTGGTTTAACTTCTATATTTTCCAAGAACTTCTTAGTAGCAGCAGCTCAATGAGATGATGTTGAATTCCTCGACTTGAGATAAGCAATTCTCTGTACCATTTAGAGGTGACCTTCTCCGGTTTTCTCATTAACAGTTAACAAAGTTTTAATGACACTAACACGTTTGCTGAAGAGTACAGAAACATGTCGCAGCTAGCAATCGATAGTCGAAACAGAGTTGACATTGAGATGGCTAACATTATCAGGTTTCAACGTATAGCTGTCGTCAAATTTTTGTATCTATCAAATAATTATTGGGAAATGGGAAATTTGAACCACGGGAACGAATACTAATAGTGACTTTACTTTGTGAGCTCTACCTGACACATAATTTAAAATATTGAAATATACATTACTCTTTTACATTATTATATTGATATATTTTATATTGAAATATATATATATATATATTACTCTTTTACATTTTTTGTCTACTTTAGAAATTTAAATATATCTCATCAAGTTTCTTTTTCAAACAAGAAAAATCATAATCAGCCACGTTCTAACACATTCGTAGCTTATTCGTTATCTTCAGTTAAGGGTAGTTTCAAACAGAAGAAGGTTCTCGATCTTAGGTCCTATGTCGACAAATCAGCTTTGGAATTTAGAAGATTTTATCTTACTAAATCCTTCCAAATTTGTAACTTTTCTTGAGACAAGATAGTGCAAATTTGTTTCTTCCTTATCTCTACCAGTTTCAACATTCTCTATAAGCTTCCAGATAATAATGGATTAGCCTTTACACTAGATTTTATGTAATGTTATTAAAAATTATGGAAAACAAGTAAAAGCTATTTTTTATAACAATCTAGTTAAAATAATATAATTCTGTGTGAATGATTCAATTATTGATCAATTATTAAAGGGATTACTTACAATTCAAATCCAATAAAACTGATGTAGATTTTGGTTCTAACAGATGAGTGTTTTGAGCGATGCAAGTGAAGTTTGTACCAAGATGAATCCTACTTAACGGTTTCATCGTTAATCTGAAAAACCATATATCCACATTACACAACTATATTCACAAATATGTTTATGAATATGTTTACAAATATATCTTGAAGATATTTAAAGAAATGGTCAAGCACAAGAATATTGGCTACATGTAATTTTTATAAAATAAGCAGTACTTTTAATTTTATAAATATTGAAGGTTTACTCACTTTTTTTCGATGATGTCACCTCCATTTTTTTCGTCGGAGGCGTCATGCTTAAGTCTTCCGTTCATATACCACTTGACAGTAGGTTCTGGATTTCCTGCAAAAAGAAATGGTTAACAAGGAATTAGTAAATTAAAATTGCAAAATGGACATAAATAAATAAATAATATAATATAGAAATAGATATAAATATAAATTATATAAATCTGCAAAACGATTTTTTTAAGATAGAACGCCATATTGGATCCATCTATTGGAAATTTTGATTTAGAATCTAAATTCTTGTTCAGGGACACAGGAAATTGGTCGTAAGCTTGAATTCTCGCTTGAATTAGCTTAGAAAGTTTGAGTTTACGATCCAGCTCGAGTTTTTTTTATGTAAATTATACTCAAATTTAAATTGAATTTAACTTAAATTGAAAAAATCAAGAGCTCAACTTAAAATGAGATTACTGTGAATTAGGGTAAAAATGTTCTTTAGAAAATCTTTGATCGTATTTTTTGCGAGAGACAGGCGGTTATAACGCAATTTAATCTGAGTAGCATCTTGAATAACAATGATATGAAGCTAATTTGAGCGTCGAGGCGGAACTGTTTCTTCTCGCCATTTCCGGCAAAATGATCGCAGCATGCAATTTTATGTCTCGTACTGGCAGGAGTATCCTGAGAAATTAAAATGCGGTTTCGGCCTAGGTAACACCGTGAATAACAATGAAACGATTTTGTTCAACCTTCGTTCGTCGAGTTTCTTGTCTGATGCGCCAGATATTTTGTTTTGTATTCTCATGTTCTTTTAAATCTCAATTATGTGTACTATATGCAACTTTTTAATGTTCTCCTTCAGAATATTTATTATACCCACATGAGAACATGAAAAATTCCATTTCCTTACTCCTCTGCTTTCCCTAAGTAATAATAACGAAGATAAATTAATTTAAGACATAATTTTAACGATCTTCCTTTATTTAAGCTCCTATAGACGGAGGAGATAATAGCTTGTGCGTAGGGTGACTTCTAGAATAATATGCATTAAATGTCCGCTTAAAATTCGGCAGAACACAGAAGTAGCACTTTAACTATAAAAAAAAGACGGAAATAAGCAGTAAAAAGACTTTCTAGGTATAAAATACACGCGAGCTTTCTGGGTAAAGGGAGATGAGTAAGAAGTGGTTTGAAGGTATGAGGAATGGCTATAAAGAAACGCGAGTGAAGGGGCGGAGAGCTTGTAAACGCAAGATGAGTTCGAAGTAACTTTTAAATTAGCCGATCCTCTCAAGGTATGCGGAAACAAAAAAGGGAGCCAAGAAAAGTATAGCACATTATTAGACCCTTGTGGATAAAAAATATATCGCAATGGGAAAGTTATGTATGAATTTTAAATAGTATATTTATTAAATACTGTATATCAAATTGTAAAAATTACAGTACGTCTGAATTTGTCTTTTGATATTTGCAATTCTATATAAGATGGGCGGACATTCTCAAATATTTGTACAAAAAAGATGTTGGTAAAAACTGTCATTTTATTTTAGCGTCGAAACATTACAGGAGAGTTGTAGTGTAAAGTCGTAGAGGAGGCTTATAATTTTCCAAGTCATCCTTAACAGCGCAGCTAGGCCAGAGATTTATTGTGTGCATTTACAATTCGGATTTCGCAAGATCGCTTCTAAGTAAAGTAATTTTTTAGCCATGATTTATTTCTAGAGTATTAGATGCGTTAGTGATAAAATTACCTACAACTATTAATAAGACCACTTCTTTAAATTTTACGTACATTATTAATGCTCTTTATTCTGCACATTCTTTCTTAAATTCAAGGATGAAATTAATTAATGTAAAGTATTAGACGTTATTGATCTGAGTAGATTGCGGATAAATGGTAACATACACAATTCCCGAAAGGACTGTTGTAGAAGCATTCCTAGTTATTTGCCTTAAGCAGACCGAAACGACTAGTCGAAGGAAAACTTAGTCGTGGTCGGGTTGGAGGGCAATCAACCCTAATCCTTAAAGATATGGTCCAATATCTGCGGATTAAAATCCGCACTTTAGTGCCGAGATAGCGGTCGTACCCCGTTATGTTGGAAGGAGTAGGTCGCAAGGACTTCGTAGTCTGGTAGTTAAAGTCAAAGTCAGGGGCAGGATATCACCCTTCTAAGTAGTAACGTAAAGTCAAGCTTGCAAATTAAGCAGTCCTAAAGAAGATAAAGTAAGACAAATAACGGGCCTCAGTATTTCTTTATGGGCAGACAAATTTGAGAAACTCTGCATCTTATACTAACTCAGATTCCTCTTTATAAAAGCTTATTTCTGGTATCAACTTGCATCACTAATTAAAATTATAATTAGAGTATTAAAAGCTGACATCATGGAATACGGAAAAAAATGGCACAATATAACTCGATATCAAAGCAAAAAGTGCTCTCTCAAGAAGGCTGACTTGCGCTCTGAAAAGACATTTAGCACTTTTTACTATTTCTCAAAGAAAACGATCCAGAATAAAAGAGAACTATTTAAAATGGTAAATTTTACCACGAAAAATGTTTCAAAATAAAAATAATCGACTGAGATATTTAACCGCTTGGACTTCGTAAACAAAATCTCAGCCAAGTTTTTCGATGAAATACCATTTTACTATTTCTAAATGGTACCTTTTGACTCGTCTTCGAGTTGACCCTTACTATTTAAAAGTATTGCTGGAGATTTCGATTTTCAAATGGTAATTTTGGCTATTCGAATTAGTCAAAACCGCTAAGAACAGTAGTTTTTATTACCTTGACATATGTCATTACTTTATGTAAATGGTATTCTCAGCTATTTTATTGGCTTAGAATTATGATTTGAATAGTAATCTTGAGAAAGGGGCAAAAAATCAAAATGCCAATTGTATTTTCAGCTACTTTTTTTGTCGAATGTTATCATTTATATAGTAAACACGAGTAAGTGGTAAAAATTCAAAATAAAAATAGTAGTTTTTAACATTTATATCGATTTTTGTCAAAAAATGTACTCGAAAACTCTTTTTTCCGTGAAATATCAATTTTGCTAACGAAAATTTACATTCATTGTTGATCGTAGACAGGAAATTATATTAATCTTACTCTTTCTAACGTTAACGGTGATGCCGGATATTAGATCAGACCAAGTTTTTATGACGAAGCGAGGCTAAGTGGAAAGTTCTACGTTCAGTCGAACCAGTGAAGTACTGACTGGTGGTGTTGGCGTTGGTTTGAGGAGATATAGGTAGGGTTGGGGGTGGGGGTGGGCATCTCGCTCCAGAGTACGGAGTTCTTCTGTTTACTTTGGCAACTGGATCTAAATTTCTGTTTATAACTACCGCAACTTCTTCGGCCGCCTTAAAAGATTATTTCCACCCCTTTCTTTTCTCCATCCCTTTCCATCACCATTATGCACTATCCCGTAAAATTCTCTCTTTCTCCCTCTTCATAGACACTCGATCCCCTCATCCAACTGCGGTCGCCCCTCAAACTATACCGTACCTTAAGTAAAGTATGACCTGCCCCTCCTTTCCTTTTCACAACGATGTTGCTTAATTCTCAGTCTACCACATCATTTTTTCCCACATAACTTTTCCTTTCAGAAATATTTTCTGTGCTAAGGCACACAATCCTATTCACTGCGGGTTTTCATTCGGGAGCAGTGTTTTTTTTTTTTTTTTTTTGAAAAATTTAATTTTTCAAATTTTTAATGTTGATGCTCATAAGTAATTAATTTAATTGATAAAATTTACCTCCAGTCACACGGCATGTCAGATATAACTCATCGCCCTCCTCGTACGGACCTGCCGTTCTGTTTAGAATGTGACTCCACCTGTCCAAAATGACAGGCTGCTCTGGTGGAACTGAAACAGAGAATGACAATCAATCGATTACAAGCTGATATTATTGACGTTTATAGGAAAGACCTCGTGGTACTTGAAGGCTATTATGTGTTATGTATGTTAAAGTAGTTCAGCACTTTTGTCTTATTATTATTTACATAAGAATGTGCGTAAAAACCTTAAGGACATGTGGTAATTACCATAAGAACAAATTCAGTTTTCCTAACTTTACGCTCGCAATAATAAATAATTTTTTCCGTGTAAGCAATTTTTGGCTAGTTTTATGGACTAGTTTTAGCAAAAAATATTTATTTTTTGGGTTTATGGTAATTTAACTCCATTATTTGATTTTACAACACTTCACAATACAATTCGAAATGAAATACTGCAATCTGGGCGCTTAGTCGATATGTAAATTTCTATTCTGCATTGGGTTGAAATTTCAGAAGTATACTTCTGATGATTTTTTTTTCGATTTATTGGGATGAAAATATAAAAAAGAAGTTTCCAAAACCCAACATTTTATTTATTTACTGGCAGAAATTTACCCGGCGTTGTCCGGGATTTTTAAGAGATTGCATAGAATTTAAAGGAATTTTTAAGACTTTTAAGGATTGAGAATGATTTTAAGTGATTTTAAGGAATTTTAAGGGGTGATAGAAAGAATTTAAAGGATTTAGAAAAAAAAATTCAATGATAAGAGACATTGATTTATTTTTGGGATTTAAAGGGATTTTTAAAAGAATCGAAACCAGTTATCGAAAGTTTCTTTTGAGAGATTTCGCATGTTTCAAGATATTTTAACTAATTTAAACGAATTTGCAGGGATGTGAAGAGATTTAAAGATATTTCAAGAGATTTTAAGGAACTCCAAGGGATTTTTAAATATTTGCAACGATTTTAAAACCTTTACACAAGATTTAAATGTATTGAAATCTCTTGAAAATCCTTAAATTCTTTTAAATTCTTCTGAAATCCATTGAAATCCTTAAAAATCCCTTGATATCACTTGAAATCACTTAATCTCTTAACGTCTTAAATCTCTTCAAACCCTTGAAATTTCTTAAAGTCACTGTAATGAAGTTTCTTATTAAAATCAAATGAAATTCCCTAAAATCGCTTAAAATCTCTAAGAAATTTCTTAGAGTCACTCGAAATTCTTTAAAATCCCGGGCAACATCGGGTAAACTTCCACTAGTAAATAATCAAAAATAAAATGGTTTTAGGAACTTTTTTTGATATTCTTAATCTAACAAATGTCAACGAAAAAATAAAAAAAAGTTTGTCAGACTAGAAGTCTGCAACTTCAACCCAATCTATATTAATAACTTCTTTAGTTTCATATGATAATCTAATTGTAAGTATAACACGAGATAATTTATTAAACTTTGTGAGAGTATCGATCATTCTCGATAATAAGATCGAAAGTCACCCCCTCTCCGTTCTAAATCTGATATAATTTGGAAAATTTAAATTCATTTACGTAGTATAAATTTTAAACTTTCATAATCACTGTTGGATAAGATAATATGCACAAGAAATTGTAAAAAATAAAAAATGCCTTTTAATTTCTTTTAAATTAAGATCTGATTTCTAACAGTGCGAATCATAAAACCCTATATTCTCTGAACTAGAAAAAATTACGAGTTTTTCTGGAATCGAGTGTTGTTAATTTTCAATGCTGAAGTTATTGAGGAGGTCAGAGACCAAAAGGAATAACGCATTACTGCACTGGGGCATATATAGAACTATGAGATCAAGCCGCCGGTTTTGGTAAATTCAATTTCATTGGGAGTCGAGTACTATAGAAGTATTGGATTGAATTTTGCGCCAACTAGTAAAGTATTCAAAAGGATTTAGTGGCGCTTTTCAATCTAAAATTGAAAATCCATTGAAAATAAAAACGATCCACTGCTCTGCACGATTCATACGTACTAAACTGGCAGATAAAGATTCTCTGCAGCTGAATAGCAGCACTTTTGTCCCTTGTCCAGTGAATTTAATTAAATTCTCATTTATAGCTGCCAAACAAGTATGGAATTCACCGTTTGGTATCACAAAAGACGAGCCGTGAGGCCGTAAATTACTTTGCGCGCGTTATCACGCACATGAGCATTATATTCTATTATTATGCTGTTTTTACAAATAGCTCTGTAAAACTATTTAAGAAAATATCACCAGTTCAAGAAATTCTTCGTTTCTGAATTAATATAATTGACATTTCCTTCCAGTACCAGAATTCCGCTTCTTTGCACCAGATTTCACGTAAATTCAGTAAATTGAAGAGAAAGTAACTAAACGAAACTCTGACATCCTATACCAATACTTTAAGATAAAATTCTAAATAATCGATGATATTTTATTATACGAGTATATTAAATCTTATATCTATTATTTATTTTAACACTATAGGTTTACGGACGTTTTTTATATACCTATCTCTACGGCACCCGGCAAATTGATGGGTGAATGAAAATTCGCACTTTCTTTAAAAAACCGATTTGTATAAGTTACTCAAAATTGCATAATATTTGGCTTTACGTTTAAATAAAGTATCAATAAATAAAAAGCCCTTTAAAATTGACAGTACCCGTCAATTTGACGGGTAAAACACGGTAAACCTAGTGTTAATAAGGTAATTATTATGTGTAAAGTTATTATTGTTGCGTAAATTAAATTATAGAATTGCGTCACTAATTGAAATTAGTAAAAATTATAACTGATACAAATTTAGAGACTAAATACCTCTAAATAAAGACATAAGTACAAGAATAAGAACAGAAAGAATTATTATTTTTTATAAATAAATATTATTCCGTTTCTGGGCACATCTCCCATGAATATTAAGCAAAACAACAAGAAGAATTTACATTATAATAACGAAAACTCTTATTGAGTTTAAAATAAGATATTAAGATGAGTAGTGTTGAAATTGAAAAAATTTCTTAAAGTCTTCTTATCATCTATTGCGTAATTTTGTTGCGCAAATGAGGTTTTCCAAGTAAAATCGTATTCTTTGTTAGCAATTCTTCAAATATTTTTGGCAGTCATTCTATTTAATGAAAAAATAATGTGTTCTCTTGTTAATGATAACTAAACAAACTGAAGAACCGCCAATTTCTAGGTAAAGATAGATATGCAAATGTATTATACTTGAAAACAATTTATTAGGTAAAGAAACCTTAAAGTTGAATGTACGCATTGCTGTAAGAGCGATCGTTGTAGGTGTTCTGTGTAGAGTGTACAGTGTACAGTGTACACACTACTCCAATGTACACTTAAAGTTGAAATAAGGTGGTTTCTACGAAGCGTAAGAGGTAGTTTCCGCTTCAAGAATTAGTATGCCTGACTAAATTGACTTCGTACCACTTGAGACAATACTCTCCTGTCTCCACCGTGTCAAACAGAAGGTTCACGTTTCCCTAGAACCCCTACAATATTACAAATATTTTTTCTCAAAAGTTTAAGTTAATTTGGCCACCAATACGATTTATTGAACTTTGTTCTAAATATCTACAAAACATTACAGAAAACTAGAAAATCGTACGACTTAAAACTCTGGTGGTCGAAAGGCAAAAATACTTTTATTTTTCTATAAAATACTGCGATAAATAACAAGATTTTTAAAACAGAAGATTTTACAAAAGATAAAATATTGAACAAATTGCAGTAAAAACAATCTTTTAAAAATTCTTGTAGTTTAGTGTGTATGTGATTGCTTAAAATTTTTTTTCATTCGAGATATGCGTCTTCAAACATGTGTTGATATTGGCTAATTTTTAAGTAAATGTAAAATAATGTTATTAAACATAAGAAGGAAAATATATTATCACAAAAAGCATTAGAAATCTCTTAAAATTCGTTAAAATCCTTTAAATTTTCACAAAATCTTTTAAAGATCAAAAAAATCTCCTGAAATTACTTAAAATTATTAGAAAACTCATTAAATTCCATAAAATCCCTCGCAATTCTTAGAAATCTTTTAAAATATCTTAAAATTCTTTGAAATTCCAGGACAACATTTAAAATTCCTTAAAACCCCTTAAAACTCAAAACCTTTTGAAATCCCTTAAAATTTCACGAAAATCTTAGACATCGCTTAAATCCGTTGAAATCTCTTAAAATTTACAGAAACCTCTTAAAATTCCTACAAATATTTTTAAAAACCTAAAAAATATTTTAAATGTCGTAAAAATCATTTAAAAATCGTCAAATCCCCAGAAATCTCTTGAAAATCTTCTCTATAAAAGTGGTAGTTTTTCAAATCTGATTGGCTTTGGAATAACTTGAAGTAGTGAAAGAAGAAAAAGAAAATCATCGCGCGCGTGTTGGTCTGCTAGTCTAATTAAATTAATGAGGAATTGACAATTGTATATGGATATTCAATTTATAAGCAAGAAAAGAAAAAAAGCTAGGAAAAATAGGTCATGAAAATTCAAGGAAGATTGGTATATAAGGGAGCTTTCTAGAGTAGGGACGGTATATTATGAATGTTGGATGTGATGAGAAAGAAAAGGTATGAGGGGTTTTAAAAGGGGTGGACGGTTATATGAGGGGGTGATGGGTTGTTATGTACATATATATGAGAAGGGTATGCTACAAGAGGTGTGTAGGGTTTAAATGTAGTTAGGCGGCTAGACCACATACTTTTTAAAACACATTTCCACAAAATATAAAGTGTAACCAAATCTTTTTTTAGAATTTTAACAAGTTGAAACCCAAGACTCCAAAACACGTCAAAAAATGTGTAGAAAATTTGATTAAAAATTCTATTAAAATCTGAGTATCTTCTATTAGTGTTGCTTGACTTTGACATAGCTTCCCTAGCTGCCGAACCTCGTCAGTATTCCGTTTTCCATGGGCAAGCCTAAAATTATCGGTACATTCCAAGCAAGGCCCGTTGATTACCTCTGGTAATTGCTATTACAAGTGAACTCGACGTGCCTACTTCCCTAGGGTCGTTGCGCTTCTAGTCCCTTTCTACATCCTCGTTTCATTCGCAAACATATATCTACATTCTACATCGGCTAATGTCTACTATATACGTGTACGCGCTCAGAGTCAACTACCTCCCTAACCTGGCCGATTCAAAACCCCCCCCCCAGCCAATCTGCCAACGAGTCAGTGGCGCAACGGTCAGCGCTCATCATACATATATATATTCGAGGGGATGCTATACGAGAATACACTTTATGTTTACAGAAGCAGGCCATTACTTCGGCCATCTGCGCCTCTGAACCTGAACGTACCCCTTCGCCTTCACCGACTAGTCAGTTCTCAAATAGGCTGATGCAGTGTCTAAAGTTTGCTATAGAAAACCTTACACTATTATCTTTTTAAAGAGTGTCCATAGATATTTTAATTGGACTAGCAACTATGATCCGAAATTATGATTAATTTCTCGTTTTTGCACACCTTTTGCTAAAAAGATTCGGGGAATTCTAAATAATTTCAAATCCAGGGATTTTGAAATGTTTTTAGGGATTTGAAAAATATACAGGATATTTGAGAATTTGTAATTTTTGAAATATAGAAACTTGTAATTTCTATGCTAATTTCAGGAAGCTCCATATATTTCAGAAAATTTCTTACTATTACTATTACTTTTTTACGTTTTGAAAATTCTTCTTTCACATCCCAGAGCATATAGCAAAAGAGAGATATAAGCGTATGACTTAACTTACCCCTTATGCCATATAACGTAATGCACTCTGCTCTACATTTAATTCAAAGGATATGCGAGAGGCAGAAGTCGATCGGATTTACGAATTCGAGATGGAAACGAGGAGGACAAAGAGGGAAAAGGTGGGACGACAGTGGTGAGATGGGTAGCCGAATCGTCATGAGAAAACTTCGTCGACGAGCTTTTTCCTCGGTAAAAACGTGCACGTACTTATACGAACGTTCCTTACGCTGGAAGCATACGAAGTGGCATTCGACAAACATTGAGCACGCGACTTTTCAACTCGCGCGTAACACCTCTGCTGCTCAGGGAAGTTTATTCAAATCGTGTAAGAAAGAAAGGACTACACGTTTTACTCGACTTTTTTGCTTACATTACGTCCTTATTCAGATTTCTGTTTATATATATTTTTAAATTCAATAAAAATGTATTTTTACATAACATAACATAAAAGACAGACCTGAATGCAAATCAAATTAAATGGGTAACCTCGCTGAATTCCTTCTTAAGAGTATTTGATAGAGTTTACGTTTCATTAGTAAAAAAGGTAATACCATGCGAAATCAAATTTGAAAATACATGTATGCAGTCATATGTATACCGATTGCAGGTGTCAAAGTTCCCTTTGTATTCAGTTCGGTTTATTCAATACTGACGAGTGAACGTTTTTTGTTCCTCTTTTTATTTCGAGATCACGTATCACCGTAATCACGTATACGTATCGATTGAATTGAATCAATGAGATTCAATTAAAACCACTCCCACTGGATAATAGTGTGATTTCCGAACCGGAGTACTAGTTGGTGAATGAATGAGCGGCAGAATCATTTGACATGTTAAAGTACAAGGGATTAATTGGGAAATTATTACTCTACATATGTAGCGTATAATATAATTTATATTTCAATGGATACTTTATACTTCAATGGATAATTTCTTTCCAACCAAACTTATCTTTAAAAAAAGAAAACAAAATAATAATAGAAAATAGATTGCTGCAATTCGATCGTTTCGTAATATGGAATGAAAGATGACTCGTGTAGCAAAGTGATATTGAAATCTAAAAAAATCCAATATTTATTATTACCTCTAGGACGCACCTCACCTGTCATCGACCTTTGTGTCAATAACTAAGCATTTCTGATACGTGGAACTTTGAAATCAATTGTTTCTGTGGTAAATACCAACTGAAGTTGGAAGAAAAAACTGCACCTCTCATCACTGATATTTTACAACTTCCGAAGGGATTGTTTATTCTGAAGGAAACTAACGTGATAACCGCAAAGAAATTTACTCATCAAAAGTACTAAAATTTAGATCTAGATATTGCCGTTTAATATTTATTTTTCTCTACTGCGCAGGTTCTTGTATTTTTTCAATATGGATTAAATGAAATCTCTACCTGCTTGTTATCCTGATTATGAACCGAGTTTACCTCATTGGCCGCAAGGTCGATATGAAATGAATATCCTTGTGGATTTGGGTTACGAATATGCTCGATCTATATGAACTTCGATGTGAAGAGACCCCTTAAAGTGAAGATCAACCTTGCGGATTAATTTAGAAGGCAGGAATGGATTATTTCCTATAGAATCTATCTCCATGTGCCGAGTGGATTTAATTTGTCGGAAACATTCTCTAATTAATTGTAAACTATTCGTTTGGAATATCGATAATAGGGATCATGTCTATACTATTATTCTCGAAGTTAGAATAATGATAATCCTATAAATCTGTCATCAAGATAATATTATAGAGATCTCGATATTTCTGAGATATACTAGTAAACTTTGACTTCAAACACATTGAAATATTTGTCTTCGTTTATTAATCACTTGGCTTATTATCAATGAATTTTCGATTAATTCACAGAGGAGGAAGAGTTTCTTTTTTTCCAAGCAGAAGAAGTAGAAATTTATTCATGTATATTCACTTGGTCTCGGCACTGGCCTTTCATTTTCTGGATTTTAATATTATTCATCTCTTATAGCGTAGTTATCATACGTATGCAGGTAGACTAGTTATGGAGGCATTGGAATTTCCGATATTTCGGCTGCCTGCAAAAGACCATTTGGATCAATTGGTAGATGATATTTACACAGACAATGTTCTATACATATATGTATATAACTTTGTACATGTATATTTCTATGTACATGTATATGTCTATGTACATTTATAGGGCTAGGTTCGACGATATCCTGCGGAGCTTGGACTAGATCGAATTCAGTATATGTGTTTATCAGTATAAACGACCTGGATCATAGTGTTAGCACTTTTCTAACCTTACACTGGTCACCCGAATACGTACTCGTCCACTGCACAGTTTCATTGCTTTGAAATGAAATTCCTTCCATGCTCGGATTTGTCTGTTCCGAGGAATCCGGATTATGTCCGATTTTTTTCGATCAGTTCAGAATTTCCCGGTTAGGACGCAGTTATTTTGGCATACTGGGTTATCTTATCTTGAATGTCTTTGATGCTTATAAGCATAAAACTCTCTGTTTTAATGATGTACAAAAATTAGGGGATCTAAGGTCAAATGAATTCCCATTAATTAAACGTTAGGGAAAATAGAACAAACTAGTGAATGATCAGAGGCTGCTTCTTTCAAGAAATACAAAAACACACAAAATAATTTCTCACGTCATTCATGCTAACGAAGTCACCCATCGATATATTATTCTTTATTCTTTAAAGAAATCTGTCCTTCACAAACGCATGGGCATCATAAATCAAGAATGAAAGAGCCGAGAATTCTTTTTTAAATTTTTTTGTTGACTGAACAGAACATAGTGCGTCATTCGGCTTCATACGAATCTGTGGCGAAGGTTTGCAGACTCAAGAAAAACTTTGAATTGGAGTCCTGATTTATCACCGGGAACCTTTTGGCTTTAGCATAATGCGAAAAATGTGAGGGTGATAAGAATAATGAGAGGTCCTCAGCAGGACTCACAACGCAACGGTCACCTCGAAAATAGATTTTGTCGAGTGTTCCCTGGTTATGGCTTAGTAGGTGGCTCGAAATGTCAGTCGAAAAAGTGGCTATGATCTGTATAAAGTGAATTTAAGCGAGATCCAACCCCTCGGTTTCTTACCTTCTCGGGTAAAAGTTTGTCTTTCTGAGAAATGGCGGTAAGTATGAAAATTCACTAGCTAGAAGTCAGGGTCGGCATCCCAAAATAATGTGATCAATTTGTAACCCACTAGCTCTTTTACTGATCAATTTTTATACTGATATACGAAAAAAATTTTCATTTCATTTCATTTCGACCGAATCAATAATCTGATACCATTTTTACATAATATTTGATGATATCCCTCAAAAACTCATAATAAGTATTGAGAATCCGTAAGAAATTTAGAATCCAGCAAGTCGTTCTCTGGAATGAAAAGAAAAAAATTAATGGCCGATCTGCTACCCAAGCACTAAGAAACTTGTTGAGTCTGACATGTGAGAGAAATTGGAGAAAACGTCTACCTCTATTAAATTTTCTCTCGAGTTCATATGCTGCGTTCTAGAAAGTGGACAGTAAAAGTTATGATGTATTGATAATATATGTTTCAAAAGAAAATATACTTTCTGGAAATAATTTTTCTCTCTCGTGAATTACTGCTCGATATGAAACAAACACAGTGAAACCTGTTTGGGGACTGATGACAATAAGGAAAAATATTATTCTCAAACAATAATGTTTGTTGTTCCATTTGTTTTCATTGGTATATTGTGCGTCATGTATCTTTGCGAGGTTTTGGTTATGCATGCAACCAGAAGAGGGACATTCATGTGCAAAGGGATAATTTCGGTTAGTGAATAAGGAACGAGAACTAGCTTCTTCAGTAACTCGAGGCCAAAGCCATCTACTTGGAATAATTCGCGTAGTTAGTGTCGGCAGTTTATCATGGCCTAGAAGACACCCCATGTTACCGAGGTGTTGGCGCTGTACATAGTTTAGTAACCTAAAACCAAGACCACAGGATGCGGTTATGCGTCGTTGGATACCCGGACCTACCGCGGAAACGGCTCACGAACTGCATGCGAGCGAAATCATAGAATTTAGTGCTCCTGGAATGCGAATCCTTAAGCTCCTTGCAAAACAGTGTCAAATTAGTTTTCGCTATTTATTTGGCTTATGTAACTCCAATATTATTTACACTAAATATAATAAAATGCCAGAAATTATGCGGCGAGCGAATTTAAGGCAACTGCTTATTCCACGATACATTTTATAAAGAGAAATATTTAAAACAGGATAGATAGATAGATAGGAAATACAAATAAATTTGGAAAATGTAACAAATTATAAATTTTCTTATAGGAAGACCACGGTTCACGAGAAGAGTAGGCCATGAAGGAAAAGCGGGTTGGTTTAATGGACGCAAGTAATGTTACCAAAAGGGAATCATATATGATATTACACCCCTGAATATTGCATGAGATATTCGTAAGCATATCAAATGCTCGGGTTTTCCTTGGTATTTATTAAGCAAAATAAGTTATTTTATGATAGTATTTTTCTTACTTATAAATTAAATAAATGCCACATGGTCTAGAAATAGAATCTTTAAGTCTCAAAAGTGAATTGATAAGATTTTAATTATCGAACCGAAAATCTTTTTTCAAACTCTTTTCAATTTTCTCAAGAAACTTATACAAAATCTGTTTAAATTTCTGGAATGGTTCTAAAATTTCTCAAAATAGTAAAATTCTTTCGAAATTTCGTAAAAGCTCTTTGAAATCTTTAAATATACCTTTTAAAACTCCTTTAAAATCCCAGAAAATAACTGTTTCTTTATGTTTAAAATAACTGTTTCTTGAAAACGTTAGATACCTCTCAGAATCCGTAGGAATTCTGTATAAATAAATTCAAAACACTACGATTTCGTGTTGTTTTTTGAATGAATCTAATAATGTGAAAATCAAGATACGTAGATTCTTGTCAATACTATTTGTTTTATCTTCGTATTATAGTTGTATACAAACGACTGAGATTTCCATAGGTTTGGTAATATGACGACGAGCTGAATGGTCAGGTTCAGTTTCGGAAACGAGGGTCGACCACAAAATCATCGTAGCCTACACTAAAGCCTTCCGATTTATGTGGTCATAAATTCATACAATTCCCTGGTTCGTTTTTCAGATCTCTACCTCTACCACACCTACCCCCGTTTTTCTTTTCTTCATAGAAGTTACTCTTTCGCCCTCATTGCCGATTCCTCTACCCTTTTTCTCTTTCTTTCTTTCCTTACGGTCAGTTTGCTACTTACATTAGTGGAGGCTGAACAAATATTGGCTCGCTTTCGCGGTCAAACACTTCCGTTCTTCTTGGACTTCACTTAATCTGTTCACAGTTGCCTGACTGTGCGGCGAATCGACCGCGAGATGGAGAAAATGGAACGAGGCTACGGTTTGTTAGCCAATCGCAGTACGCCTTTTTACTCTCGTCACTACACCCTCATGGACCAACGCGTATGACATAACCGTCGTGTCTGAAGGGTTAATGACCTTCCACACTGAACTGTTAATCATGTGCCAAAAGAATCGAAGGCAAATCTAATTAGGATTTACATGAATTTTTATTTTACTAGTAATTTTAATAGATTTTGAGAATTTTCAAGTGATTTTTACGGAGTTCTAAAATTTTTTAGGATTTTTAAAAGATTTCATAGAATTTTAAGGTATTTCAGGATATTTCGCGGAATTTTAACGGAATTCATGAAATTTCAAGAGATTTTCTAAAACTATAAGGAATTTTAAGGGATTTTAAATGTTTTGAAATTTTGAGGAATATTAACGGGTTTCTAAGAACTTTAAGAGATTCCAACGAATTTTAAACGTTTACTAATGTTTTCGTGAAATTTCGATAAATTTTAAGAGAATTTAATCACTACATCTTTTGAAGTTTCGATATTAGTAGTAGAATTTACAAGTTTCCATCATATGACAAGAGGACTGATAAAAAATATATTTAAGGTTCAGTTGAGAATATTTCTCAAATACATTACCAGTTAATCAATATTTATCAAACACGCAAATATGGAATTACGAAATGAATCATCAGTTCAGATGCTGAATATAAAGTTAGCAAAAAATCATCTTTAGTAAAAACGTGGGAAATATGTCGACAATAAAATATAAAATCAGCATGCGAAACTGATAAACTAAACTTGACATTTACTATTTTTATAAAATCTTCATTCTAGAATTGAGATGCAATCTTATAACGACAATACAATTATTTTTAAACAACTAGAGTTTCTCGAATCTTCGATAATTCTCAGAGAATCATTTCGCGCATATAAAAAAAATATCTGTATTGTTTTCTTTAATAATTTCTTATAAAGAAGTATTTTTTTTTTCAATGATAAAAATGACCGAGTTGTTCGGGTCAAAGGTACCGTTAGTGGATAGAGCAAAAGGATAACTGTTGGTCGATTTTGTAGCAAAACAGCAGAGACGAGTCAGAGAGAGATACGTAATCGAGAAAACTTCAGAGAACCAATCTCCTCTGATGAAAATATCGTCCTGCCCATTCCCAACGACCAGGCCAATCTCTTTTGCTCCTCTTCACGGAATCTCGTGAACGCGTTTTACCCCTGGCCGTTAAACCTTCCAGCACGCCGCGTGCTGCAAGGGTTGGTTTATGCTCTCGTAAAGATCCACGAAGTCGGTAGAATATTTCAAGAAAAATGCTTTGCCTAACGAAATCCAACCCTAGGAACAATGTACGTTAAATATTTTGGGAGCTTGTTTTTTAACCGCTTTTCTTTCAGTTTATATTCTTGGTGCTTCATCAATGAGATTAAATCTAATGGAGAACAACCACACGGGAAATTAAATTCACTGGATATCTGCGTCAGACTGAATTACAGTTTTATATGAGAGTGCTTTCAAAAAAGAAATGCCTTTTGAATTCTGATATGGAAAGTTTGTTACAATGAACATAATGAAGGTAAATTAAAAATGGAGCGAGAAGTAACAATTTTGAGATAAACAGGGAGGTTCTCCAAAGTTGCTACAAAAGTTGAATTCCTCGAAATATTTGAACTCTGAAAGTCGAGTTGGAATGAGAGTTTGTCGAAGTGGAGTTGGCCGGGAAAATTTGTTGTCAAGTGTCCAGTTCAGGAAGTGGTCGGGGATCGGCTCAGTAAATTTTTGTTCTGAACCCGGCCAAGTATCGATTGAAGTTACTTCGGTTAATATTTACTATTTATATTACTACGTTTTTTTTACATCAAGTACAATTAATATTTTCTGAACAGAAAATAAATTCAAGGAAAGAACAAACTAAAGTGACGTTACGATTAGAGTTGTCATTCCACATAGAGGTAGCATCCCAGCTGTAAGAGAAAACTAGCAGGAAAACGTCACGTTTTCGATTGGCTCATGCATTTTTCATCGGCCGCCATTTGTTTGATCAGATGGCCTGTCCCTTCTGAACCCACTTTTGTGTACAGGTCATGAAAATCCTCATAGTTGTTATATAGAAACATGCGAATTTTTCTCTTCCATACATAACAGAGTTTATGAGTTATCAAAAGATTTAAAGAGAGTAAAAATATGACTTGTTTTTACGCAAAGGGTATTTAGGAAAAAGTTTTTATGCTTTCATTAACACAATGTGAAAGTTAAACGAAGAACTGCTTTTTTTAAAGGCATTCGTAAGTAGTATAGGTCAGTTGCGTCGCAACACAACCGACCTATACTACTTACGGATCTTTTCTATACTACTTATCTTTACCTATACTACTTACGGATTTTTTCTATATATAGAAAAGATGTTTAACTCACCAATTACAGTAAGATTGTATCTGACGCTTCTCGATTGTCCGCGGTGGAAATCCACTCTGCACCTGTAGACGCCGGCGTCGTGACGTTTGACATCATCTAAAGCTAGAACTGCTGGTTGCTGAACAGTAGTGCGAAAGTAGGCCCGGGATCCGAAACCAGTGGATAAATGTTCTGCTTCAGACAAAGGCTTGCCACGCACATCAATTCTGGAAGACAAAAGAATAGCACAATACACATTTATGTCAAAAAGATCAAAATATGCTTCTCAGCTATGCAATATTGCAATACATAAAATATGCAATACAGTATGTTAAAAAACTAAGCACCTAAATATTCACAAGAGTCCTGAAAAAGAATTTCGCAGTAAGACGTAAACGTTTTATCTGGAATTTCGATGACACACAATTCTAGTCACTTTCTGTTATTAAGCGAACCTCTCAGACGAATGAGAAGCCAGATGGAAATTCAAGTCATAAAGACGTTAGATTGTGAACCAGGTGGAATCTCACGGTAGGAGATTTTCAATTGCGCAAAAGGTTCACTGAAAACTAGCATTACTAGATATATTTTGAGAAAATGAAATGAGCATTCTATAAATAAGAGCGCGTCCTTTCCACCAGTGATAGAAATTATCAGAAAAGAATATATTCTTCAAAAAACGAAGAATTGCATTCACGTTTGCTCATGCGACTAACACAACAATGAAATGCAATAGCTTCCCTGTCACACGTTTAACAAAACTTCAATAAATTTTACTACATCGTAATACATAACCAGAGAACTATGAAACTTCTCTAATTAATTTGTTATGAAAACTACAGTTAGCACGTTCGTGCAAGTTAATTATTGTAATTTACAAAAGTAGCTGCAGTGAACTCATGGCGAATATTCAAAGAAACGTAAAGCTTTCTATAAATTGTATCCATGAAGCATTTTTACTTTATATTCAAGTGAAATAATACATTAAACATTACTTCAGAGGTGTTTTCATAATTAAATCAAAATGCGACATAAATCACATAAGTCACTCTATTTGATTAATCTCATCAGTCATGTTTGATGTACATCATTTTAAGATTGAATATTGAACAGTAGAGAATTTCAGAAATCGTGCTTAAAATCATGGATATCAGAAAAATTTGCAGTCAAGGAAGATTCTGGTTTGACGAAAGGATGACCGGTCGATCGACCGATATTATTAGTTTACGAGAACAGTGAGTAAACTATAGGGAGAACCATCATATTGTGGGTGGAGGCTGGAGGGTTAAAGGGTAGAGTGCTGGTTGGTCGGTCAGCTCGCACTCTGGTTGTTTATGCCTCATTAACCACAGTAGTTACGTTAGAGCCCTTAACTACCCTACTACGAACTAGATACTTGACCGTGTCCTCATCCCTCTCAACCTTCACTCTCTCCGTTTATTCGAAATATATAGAAACACAGTGTCATCGATGACAATTAAATGCACTGTACAATGTACATACACCAATACCGACGTATTGGTCGTCTCTGCTTATGCTATATCTTCCTGAGTTCCATCTCGTGTCTAACGATATGGTTATCATGTATGACGGGACGGGCATGGATAATGATGCAAGCGTGTTACTTATTTGCTTCCAGGAATAACCATCCCAAGCCCGTCGCTATACACCTTGTTAAAATACTAATACGTTTGAGTGCAATGAGTAAAGTAATAGATATAAAGGAAAAAGAAAATTCGCTGAATAAGTCAATTTATGCTCTGATTATTGGAATATACTCTGACCTCTTTTCTAGGACCAAACCACCTCTTCACTCCACCTATTAGTTTTCTGGATGGGGGATCCTGGAAATGGCTTCTACTTGGGAGGCCGTTCTCAGTTGCTTAAAATTCTCCAATTTTTAGAATATTTAATTGAAAAATTTTTCTCCAAAATAGTACGAAAGGTAATAAAATTATATGTCTAATAAGCCAAAGGGGAAGTTAAAATATATATTTTATAAAAAGATATTGCCAAAAAACCTCAAATATTGATGTTTGCAGAAATGTTAGTAACTCTGAAAATATTTATTATTTTGATGAAGAGCCCTTCGTCTCATTTTAATGATAAATTTTCATTTGAAAAAATATGGTATATTTTGATTTTTAAACAATTATTGTAAATAACTATGGATATTCCAATTTTTAGGATTTTTTCCATATAAGTTTTAGTCTATGTCAGAAGCTAAGAAAATAATTCAAAAAGTTTAAAAAGAATTCCAAAGGATTCAAAAGGATTTAGAATAATTTAAAGAATACGAAAGAATTAAAAAAAATCAAAGAATTTGAAACAATTAAAACAAGTTTAAAACTGAATTTAACTGAATTAAAACTGAATTCAAGCAATTAAATTCAATTCAATTCCGATTTTGAGGAATTTAAGAAAAGGTTTTCGGGATTTAATTCTATGTAAAATAAAAACTATTATAAGACGTATAGGGCGCCTGAAACACCCCACTTCGACCCCCTCCGCCGCACCCCGAAGGCCAGCACTGGCCGTTCTCCTTTCCTCGAGTGACAGTGCAAGATTAGATAAGTATAATACCGAAAATGATGGCAAAATGGCAAGAAAATCACGTCAATCATGATTTGTCTTCAGATCCGCATTAAGACAAGTCAAGGCTACACCCCTCAACTAAAGAATAAGCTCCCAATAATTTTAACGAATTTAAGGGAAGTAAAGGACTTTCAAAAGAATTCAAAGAAATTCTTTTGAAAGGTTTAAAAAAAATTCAAAAGTATGAAAAAGAATGTAATAATATTTTTAACAGTAATATAAAATAGGTTTCTGGAAGGTCTACGAAACCAAAAACAATGAAAAGAGTCCAAGAGAATAAAAGTAAACAAAATAATTCAAAATGATCCGAAAGAATTCAGAAGAATTGGAGTCAAATTCAAAATAACTCAAGAGAATTCAAATGAATCCAAAAGAATTCAAGAGGATAAAAAAATGAAACAGAATGTAAAGAAATTCAAAAGAGTTCAAAAGGATCCAAAAGAATTGAAAGGAATTCTAGGCAAATTCAAAATAAAATTCTCAAGGGTTCGCTTATGATTTTTGTTCACAACAGGAAAATAAAAAAGAACATTATAATATCTTCGTAACCGATTTGAAAATATATTTAAAAATAAAAAAAAAAGTGTTAAAGATTGGAGTGCGTTGTAGATTGATCTTTTGGAGCTTATAAATTCCCTTGGAAGTCATGTTTTTTCAGGGATAGAATTAAACCTCAATTTATGTCTTTTATCGAAGGTTCAGCCGATTATTTCTCTCTATACTGTACAGAGCTGAAAATCTAGGCTATATTTTATATTCAAAATTAAAGTTCCCTGAGCAAAATTGTTTGACAAGTCAGATCCCTGGCTTTATATTCAGATCGTGTAAATAGTGAAAAGATATTTTTGGTATCTCCCCGAATGAATTGGAAAAGATTGGATGTGCTAAAAATATGACTAGAAACAAATAAAATTATATTTCAAAATCAATTCTGAAAAAATTGTACGGCGATTTTTTGTATCTTCAAGGTACTCGTAATGTCTCAAAAAGGTTGCCGCTAACTTTGTGCATGAAATTTATGACATAATGCAAAAAGAGTAAAGTATTTTCATTAACTTGAAACTCCGACAGCCCATATTATAGGCATGACGAATTAATGAACAGCTTTCAAGTGAATTAAATCTATACATATGTACACAACATACACTTCCGCAACAGCTTTGACATTTAATTCAACATTACAACCCTATCTACAAGGATGTTAATGTGAGAATGTATGTTTCACAGACAGGTGAAACTTACGAATAAATATGAGAATGTGTGTGAAACTAACTAACAGGTCCGAAATAGTTATTTGAAACTATATCGAACCAAAGGTAGTTGAGTGCCTATTTGAAAATGGTACTGCAACCCCGTCATAAACTTCAACATCCTATTATGTTGTTTTGCTAAACCTACATGCAGCGTTCACATTAGCTTAAATTGGTATTACTCGTTAGTGACTGGAAGCGGAGGAGCAAATTGGCAATAGATATTATGTCAGATGTTGAAATTTAAGCTTCAAGAGCAGTCAATTCTATTTTCAAATATTGTTCTGACCTAATCAAATTTTCATTTCCGTCATTAATTATTATTCACTATTCCTATTTCGTAATCCGACATATGTTTTCTAAATTATCTAATTGGAATGCAAATTTAATTGGAAAGAAGAAACTGATTATAGTCAATCTATATTTGAAATCCAAAAGAAGCGTCATATCAACTTTAAAGCTTTCATAATATCTATTCAGGTATACGTGGTTCAGAAAAAACTGATGATGTTGTACATTTACATTATTTGTACTTACACGCTAAAATTACTCTCTGTATATTACTGCAAAATTAAATAATGATCTCGATTACCGAAAATGCGGTAGGTTAACTCGAGTTCAAATTTGCATAGAGGGAGATTAATGCTTTCGTGTTAAATACAAGTAAAGAACACACCATCTAGGCATAAAATATTTTTAGTAGTAAGGTAATATGACGTGGATTGAAGATACCAATAACATAAATATATAGAATAATAGAAAATCGGCTCTACTGTCCTGAATATAACCGCAGCTGTTAACAAACTAGAAATCAAGATAAATGTATATAGACATTGTATCCAAATTACCTGAGCAGCACTCGGTATACCTAGTCGTAAGGGGTCTGCATACTGTGTTAGGATTGGTCGGTAGATACTTTTGCTCAACATACGTCTCTACAGGAACATCACGAAAATGGCCTGTCAGCTCAGTCGGTGCTTTACGATGTAAAGCCGTGAATGCCTTTGCTCATCCAAATCCACAGGATGCTTTACGGTAATGTAAACGTAAGCATACAGCTGAATAAATTTGCCTCAGACAGTGCTTTATAGTCTTTTGATTTTGTAATCCTCGTTACTTTGTTATAAGAAAAACACATATATTATATAAGCAGAGATCGTTGATTTGAATCTATAACTTCACTTATTTTATTTGGCACATGATATATATACACTCCAACTTCACAATAACAACCAAATCCAAGCCAGAGGCTTTCGCAATAACAACCAAATTCCTTTTCTCAAGTGTCACATCCATTGTGCATGAGTGTATTGCGTCATATAGCGGAAAAATATGAAATGTCAAAAGCGTATTATACAGATTAAATGTATGTAAGTGTTAAAGTGTATCATTTTTCAAAGAATAAGATTCCTGTTTTAAAAAATGGATAAACAAAATAAAGAAAACTCTGTGAGTAAATGAATTTAATTTGCAATTCTACTAATTTTCACCTAAATTATAACTTCAATGTGTGTAGCATAGTGCGTTTTGTTTTACGCAACCATGAAGGTTGCTATTGTGAATGGAATTTGGTTATTGCGAACAGGTTGATATTGTGAAGGTTGTTATTGTTAAGGTCGAGTGTAGTCACAAAATAGGAAGTCATATTTTTGATATCAAAAATCGATCCCTAATTGAATAATTATGTCAGAACGGGTTCCTAGTTTCAATATTTCGTAAGCGGATAAATTTTAACAACTTTGATTTTACCAAATATTACTGGTTATTCCAAAACTCGAGAGGCTGAGTATCTCGTAACGACCTTCTATGTTTGTATGAGAGTTCAATGCTGTTCTCAGTTCTGTAGAGAGAGAGACTGGAAAGTCTGTGAGGATGCGAATGTCGGGTATGAGTGAAAGAGAGATATATGCTAAGAGGCGAAACAGAAGGGTCACAACTTACTACTCTAGGTAATTCCGGAGTTCTGTGATAGGTCCATCCCTAGTCGTACTGGTTACCGATTTCATTATCATCACCCTCGTTGGGGATCCTCCTTTGAGGACTTCATAGGATAACTTCTCGGACTAAGAAATTATCGGTTGAACTTCTCCATTTTCTCGTCACAATAGATGCTCATCATTTTCGTTTTAATACATCCGAAGTGACGTAAGAAGTGGATTGCAAATAAAGGCTATTATTGTTACATAAGATTTCCTGCTTATGGTATCTTCAAAGATCCATTCATTTATTATACGAAATTTCCAGGGTATCAAAACAATATTACTCCTCATGATACTGAATACCGACTTTGAAAATAGACACAATATTCTCTTCAACAATATTCTATCTAATTTTGTTTTTAATGTAGTTGTTTCGAAAGCGAATAATACAGCTTCGTTTCAGTATAGCTCGTAAATAGTCTTATGATATTTTAAGACTCCAAGATTCAAAGTGAAATTTTTTCTCTTGCCTTTTTTTTCAATCACTTGAGGTTCGCCCTTTGAAATAGACTCTCCTTGTACAAAGAACTTCGTGTAAATAACCGGAGGACACGTTCTAGCTTATTTTTACCTCAAGGAGAAAACCAAAAGGATAATCGTATTTCTTTTGGAGATTTCTCGACAATCACGTTTGTGCAGGGGTCTTCTAATGGCAATGTATCATTTTAATCCTCGAGATCCTTTTTAGCTCACTTGCTTTTTCATTTGTGAGCTCTACGTATTTCCACTCCACACGATTCCACAGTTGTCACTGTTCGTACGAATCTTGCAAGGACCTTCTCTTATCCACTTGAATTACGAGAAGGCACGTTCGTCCGTAGTGGTCCTTCTAGTCTGGACGACATCCAGCTTGCCTAAGGAAGATCCGCATCCGAATGGCCGGACCGTATTACAACTTCCCGTACGTGAGGCTCGGTTTTATTCTGACACTCGCCAACGTACTGGGATTACCCCAGAATAAAACTTAGGTTGTTTGTACAGTATAACCGGAAAACAACTCTCATCTGAAACCACACCCACATCCTTTAACCCCTTAAACGTACTTAATGTACGAATATACGATTAACCATCGATTAGAGGAGAAAACGTTTCTTTTTAAAAATACACACAAAAATATCAATTTGAATATATTTTCTGTTATAAATATAGACCAATGAGAGAGTATTTAGCATCCCCTTGTTTGTGAATTTATTGAAGTGAAAATCTGGTAATCTGATTGACGGGGCCAATTTCTGTCATCCGCTAGCACTTCCACAATGGAATTTTAATATTTTTTTTATGCCAGAATTTCAGGCTATTTTCGGGCTCTTGAAATACGTAAAAATCAATGTTCTAAAATCCACCCCTATCACTGACAACCTATCTTCAATTTTGAAAAATAATATTAGGACAAAACAAATTACTCTAGAATTTCAGGCTATTTTCGGGCTCATGAAATACGAAAAAATCAATTTTCCGAAATTAACCCTTATCATTGACAACCACGTCTCAATTTTGAAAACTACTATTTGGACAAAACAAATTACTCCAGCATTTCGAGCTATTTTCCGGCGAAATTTTGGCAGTAATACCGATATCTGGGAGCTTGTTTTGTTAAAGTTGTGTTGCCTTTAAAGTGAATCAAAAACACGATAGCATAACTGTGCCATTAAATCCTGGTGGAAAAGTCGGAGTTCTGCCAATTCTTACCACCGGCGCAGTGCAACA